>CM059868.1:2393686-2658660 GCA_030490815.1 Acer saccharum
CCCTCGTTAAAAGGATTTCACATTTGACTTCAATAATGGAAAAAATATTGACTCTTATAACCGTGTTAGATTCGAATTACCCATATGCCCCCTCATAAAAATGATTTCACGTTTAACAAACAGAAAAATAAGCGGCATTAAAAGCAAACTTGAATGGCCCCAGGGGTAGCTCAAATGGTACATGAACGAGCTTGGGGTTTGGGTAAATGTAAGGCCGACCCTGACATCTCAGGGGCCCAGGGCTAAAATATATATTTTATTTTTATTGGGCCTAGTTTTAAAAAAATAACTAGCTTTTTAGCCCTTTTAAGCTAAAATCTAATAACAGTTTTTGCTATTTTTTCATGGGCCCAGGGCGAGTATACCTCTTGCACACTCGCCCTGGGCCACTCGCCCTGGGCCGGCTCTGGGCAAATGACTCCCAAGTCAGCAGTTCGAATTCTACCAATGACAAAAAACTTCAAAAAAAATAACATGGTTTAGATAGGTTGATAGATAAATAATGAAATGAAATTAAAAAAAAAAAAAAAAAAAAAAAAAAAAAAAAAAAAAAAAACTTGAATGTACTTAAGATATATTTTGTTTGGAGTTTGGACGAATCTCGATGGAACATAAGTGATTATACTTGAGATATATATCAAGAGTAATACTATACAACCTAAAAAAATAACCCAAAATTCAACACAAATAATGTGACAAATGAGTTGCTGTCACCACACAAATCATGGGATGACGTGGTGAATGATATAGTAATGATAAATCACTTACCACATCATTTAAGTTAATTTTTGGACTAAATTTTTGGATTAACTAGCATTTGTGATAAATTGGTGTAATAAGTTGAAGATGCCCTAAAAGAAAGTAAACTATTTGACTATATTGTTAGTAGTATCAAAAACAGTGTAGTACTTACGATCGATGTCCTAAAAAATTAGCTTTGATTGACCGAGTCCTACACCTAAAACCTACTATATTGCTGTTGATTTCGAGTCTCTATCTTTTTCAAAAATTCCAAATTTATTATAAAAGTTAATAAAAAATTATTCTAAAAGAACACCGAGTCAACGAGTATGTAAAAAGATTCTTAGTTCTAAGTCAAAAGTCAAAACAAATGAATTTCTACAAAACCAACCCACAAGGCCACAATGACTCCCTTAGCTGTGTTTGTGTACATATTGGACGTGTAAAATGAAGTCAAACTATGCATTCAAAGTCAAACAATAATGCAGCAGAGACTGGGTTGCACGCGCATACCGTCCTGGGTTCTATACACGTATCAATTTATCATGCATATTCTAATGTCCATGCACGTATTTATTTTACCGTCGACCGTAGTCCACATTAACCAATCACATATATTATTTTCTTTAAAATTAAAAAAAAAATGATTTTCAAGTGGAAATGCTTGCAATTGTTTGTCATTTTCATTTGGAGTATTGAAAGAAACGGTGAGCGGTGGAAATTCCCATTTTGAGCAACGCGTGACGTTTGTTGCATGCAATTGGTTGAGGATATTTTCGTCAATTCACATGTGTCTCCACTTACCACCTAGCATGGATGAGTGGTTGCGGCAGAAGCGGCCACTCCACCACACAAATCAATTCAATTCGAAAACTGTAAAGCGGCGTCGGTTCTATTCTATCGGCTCTGTGGCAATGGCGGAGAATGTGAAAATGCACGCGGTGCAGTACGAGAGATATGGTGGCGGAGCTGCTGGTTTGAAGGTTATTTACACACATGCCATTTTTTCTAATTTTTTTTTTTCCTAAAAAAATTGTTCATGAAGAGTGAAGTCAAGACCCATTCCACTGATTCATCTGTTGTGGTGTTTATTAGAATTTAATAAGTTCAATTAATTTGAAGGGGTTTCTATTGATTTTGATTTATTTATTAAATTCAGTTTTAAGTGACATTACTTGTGTGACACTTAATTTGGAATTTGTCAATTGTAATATTTTAACAAATTATCTCAATTATTGTATGATTTTTATTTTGGTGGTTGATCATTTATATTTCATCAATGTTGGGTAAATGTTCTTCTTGTTGAATTTGATTGCAAGCCCTTTTTTTTTTGTTTTTGTTTTGTTCATGTTTACTATAAATGAAAGCAAAGGGAAAAACAATGATCAAGTTCATTTCTTTGAATATTTTTCTTCCTGTGTATGAGGAATTAGTCTATTAGTTAGAGCTTCTTTTAAGTCCAGTGCTGCTGTAATTGCTTATAATGAATATAAATCTATATATGCTTGTCACAGCATGTTGACTTGCCGATTCCAACTCCAAACAAAGATGAGGTTTTGGTGAAACTGGAAGCAACTAGTCTAAATCCATTTGATTGGAAAGTGCAGAAGGGCATGCTCAGGCTTTTATTGCCTCGCAAGTTCCCTCACATACCCGGTAAATCCATTTCGCCTCTGGTTTTGTGTAATGGAATTTTTCGATTACTTCATTCTCTACTGGTAGGATGGAATTTACATGTGAAATTTAGATACATCAGCTCACTAAGGGCCTCTTTAATTGCTCAAACATGTATTATCTATAATGTATTGGATGAAACTTGATGTTATGATTTGCATCCAACTGAAATTTGGATATTCCTCAGTCTCTATTTGTTAAATGACTCTAGATGTTTTGTATGATGGTTTCAGAACTTGTCGTTTCAATTGAATACCAAAACCTTATTAAGCCCGACTCACCCTCCTTAAGTCCTACCGTTGGTGCCATGCTGTTTTTTCTTGGAGTCTGTTTGGATCTCTGTGTTTTTTTTTTTTTCCTGGTTGGTTCCGTATGGTATTGTAAATCCATAAGATTCGTTGCATTGCATCGCTACTTTTTATTTTTTTGCTGAAGAAGGTTGATCTTGGAACAGCGGTTGATGTGGCGGGAGAAGTTGTAAGGCTAGGATCAGATGTAAAAAATTTCAAAACTGGTGACAAAGTTGTTGCTATGCTTAACCCTACTGTAAGTACTCATTGATATTCTTTTGAATTTCATCTCTGTCTTCAATTTATTATGAATTTTTTCTACTATGTTGGTTTCTTTTTCCATTGAGAAAGATTAAAAGTTCGATTACGAAGTTTTAATGATAGTGTCTTTGTGATAAGCAAAAATGTAATTTCATCTACTTCGAAAGTACCTTCAGCTGAGGTGATTTGGTTGGATTGGATCAAGTGGTCTTTTATGCAATTCATTTTTTATCATGTCAGGTAGTTGGGGGAGTAAATTGGGTTTGGTTTTCTAGTTCTGTCTTTCCATCTCTCATCGTGATCATATCCGATGAGAGATTTCAGACAATTGAATTGTCTTCAGCATTGTATTTTTTAATTAGTCTAGTCGTCTAGATCAAATTTCCAAAAAAGGCACAACTGTTTTGAATACATCGCCTTGTTCTACAAGCTTGTTTAGGTCATACGCATCTCCCCAGAATATCTAGATGTATGAATTTTATGTTTTTATATAACTTTGGGACTTGCAAATGAATTTCTCATAAATATCTGGTTTCACTCAGCTCTCTTTCGTCTTTAATGTGTGGTATGTGCTATCGTATCGTATCTTCACCCATGCCATTGCTTGCAAATTTTAGGTGTACTAAATGTGCAACCTACATATCGTACGCTCATATTTCTGTTTTAAAGTATGCTTCATGGTGACAGAGTGGAGGTGGACTAGCAGAGTTTGCTGTGGCTAGAGAGAGCTTGACAGTTGCTAGGCCGACACAAGTTTCAGCAGCTGAAGGCGCTGGCTTACCAGTTGCTGCTCTCACTGCTCATCAGGCCCTCGCTCAATCTGCTGGGATCAAGCTTGATAGAACCGGCAATCAGGCAAACATCCTAATCACTGCTGCCTCAGGTGGTGTGGGTCACTACGCTGTCCAGTTAGCAAAACTTGGGAACACACACGTGACTGCCACCTGTGGGGCACGCAACATTGAATTTGTCAAGAGTTTAGGGGCAGACGAAGTTCTTGATTACAAGACTCAAGATGGTGCAGCTCTAAACAGCCCGTCTGGTCGAAAATACGATGCGGTGATCCACTGCGCGTCTAGCATTCCGTGGTCTACTTTCGAGCCAAACCTGAGTGCAAACGGGAAAGTGATAGATATCACCCCTAGCCCTAGTGCTTTTCTGACATTTGCTTTAAAGAAACTAACCTTCTCCAAGAAACAGCTTGTGCCATTGATATTAATACCGAAGAGTGAGCACCTAAATTATCTTGTCCAGTTGGTGAAGGAGAGAAAGCTTAAGACAGTTATTGACTCAAAACATCCGCTGAACAAGGCTGAAGATGCTTGGGCTAAGAGTATTGATGGCCACGCAACTGGTAAGATCATCGTGGAGCCGTAGGTGAGCATATATTTCTTGGCATTGCAAAGCTTCTTATATTCCAGTGAATCTGTTGAATCTGGCTCGAGTAGTGAACCAAAACAGTAGATGATCGAGTATTTGAACAGAGCTCTAGTAGAGCAAAGAACGATAAGAATTTGAGTAATGCTATACATCTCACATCTGTATTCTATGTATTGATTTAATTATAAATCCGTTTGACTATATTGATGATATTATTAGCGGCATCAAAAGCAAACTTGAATTTACTTAAAGATGTATTTTGTTTGGAGTTTGGAGATCTCGATGGAACTTAAGTGATTGTACTTGAGATATATTTCAAAATGCTCTCAATTAGTAAAAAATTCACTCTTTATTTTTTTCATTAGAGATAATACTACTAAAATGTAGGGATGTCCGAGCAACATGAAATATATAGGCCACGTTGACATAACATGAAATACTGTATTTGTCGATTCAACTATAACTTTTTAGATTTACATAAAAACGTTGAGATTTGACACTCAACCTCGAGAGAGGCATTTCATATTACATGAAATCCATGGTTACAACATGAAATATTGCATTTCCGATTCAACTTTTGACTCTAATAAGTAATAACCGTATTAGAGTTGCAATTATCCATACGCCCCTCATTAAATTGATTTCACGTTTGGCTTTAAAAATGGAAAAAATATTAACTCTAATAACCGCGTTAGAGTAGCAATTACCCACACGCGGCATACCCCTTGTTAAAATGATTTCCTGTTTGACTTCAATAATGGAAAAAATGAAGGAGTTGATGCAACTATGCAAGTGCATGAAGGGATATTTCGGCAATTTAGTGGCTATATGGTGAAATAAATTTTAACAATGGACTACTTCGCTTGTGTTTAAAAACAAATTTTATATATTTTATATTGTTATTTCCATACATTCTCACTTTTTGTAATGTTAGGCTATGTTCATAATGTTTAATTAAAAACACGAAAACTATTACACGTGCCTAAAACCAAAAATCAATAATTTAATAAAGTTTTTAAAAAAAAAATGAATTTTATAAGGTTCTTTTTTACGATTTCCTCTATGTTCAATCTATCCATAATCCACTCCACTCCACTCCAATTCAATTATTAAAAATTAAGGGGCTTCAATTAATAATAATCAGAAATAGAGGGCCCAAAATTGCAAATCACCTGTTCAAATATCGGTGAAAGAAAAAAGAGAAACCTGACGGGACCAGTTGCAGCTACAGCAGAGAAACGTGAAGCAGAAATTGAATAAGAAAGAGAGATCGTGTAGTGTTCGTCTCTCACCTTTGCTTCTACGAAGCATCATAATGGGAAGTTCATCGAAGGACGACACCACCAGCGACGGCGACACGTCGAGCAGAGACTCTCCTCCCTCCAACTCCTCCATCTTCTCCGAGAGCGAACGTGTCCTCGCTTATCACGGCCCTCGCATCTACGAAGCCAAGGCAATTATTATTTATTTTTACAAAAATTATTTAGTTCCTCTCTTTCTGTCTTATAATTCTCAAATTAAGCTTAAAGAAAAATAATATAAAAAATTATCTGCGTTTTTTTTTTTTTTTTTTTTGAAATATCTGCCTAGCGGTTTCATATTAACTTTTTTAAGAGTAGAATCAACTGTCTTGTTTTATTTTTGTTTATTATTAATTTTAAATTATTGGTTTTGTCTGCCTGATGCTTTTGCTCTTGGTTGCTGAAAAATTAGTGATAATTTGATAATTTGGGAATTGATTGGTGAAATCAGTTTTTTTTTTTTTTTTTTTTTTTTTTTCCTTATTTTAATTCTTTGTCTTTACTTTCAATTCCACAAGCATAATTTTATTTATGTTGCAGAGTGTAGCATCTAGTTGCTTTGTTCTTAAGTTAATCAAATAGTTGCTGTATTAATCACAGTTTAGTGGCAGTTGTAGTTATGGAGTCTGAGAATATGTGGATGTTAAGTTTTATTTTTGTTTTTGTCTAATTGGATGTGGTGTTGGAAATGCAACACTGAGAACGCTGTTTTAGTGACATGCTTATCATTAAGACCTTTTGACATAGATTTTAATGTTGCTAAAGATGGTTTTTAGTTTGACATAGAGGGAATGCCGGAAAGCAAAACTCTTCGATATTAAACCTGTTCTATGGTTAATTCTTGAGTTCTTATGCACATGCAATCATGTTAGAAGTACGGATTTCTTTTATTGCTTATTCTTTTTATTAATAAGTTTTAGTGGTTATAATCTTATTTACATACTTATTTTAGGTTCAAAAAGCTGAGCTTCGAAAGAAGGAGTGGAGATACTATGTTCATTACCTAGTGAGTCTGCTAACCTCTCCCCATTGTACTTCTTTTTTTTATTACTCTTCTCTTTTATGATCTACTTACTTCAGAAATTATTTTCAATAGTATTCCAACTTAACAATTTCGAGAGATTGTACCACTTAATATGGTGGGTAAACAGAGTATTACCGCATGACATTATTAACTGACAAATTAATTGCTATCTTGCAGGGTTGGAGTAAAAAGTGAGTATGCCTTCTGTTGTATTTGCCTTGCAATATATTCTCTAAGTTCCGATTTCAAAAATTAACGAGGGTACTGGGTGCTGCATCCGGAGGTCATTTTCTCTCTCTTTCCTTTCTTCCACCCAATCAAAGTTACCATGAGATTTAGTGCTCCAGTGATCTGCAATTCAGAATTGCAGTATTTGAAAAGTCTTTTAGACGAAAGCACAAAATTTGATTGCTTATTTGTTCCGTTATTTTCCCTTACATGAAGTAACACAGAGTAGGTATCATAAATTCATAATAAATACAAAGTTTCTGCTGTGGTGTAACAACCATTCCACATTAAGAATCAACAGAAATAGGGATTATGTGGTTTTGTGTCTTAACATGATCAATTCATGTCAGCTATTGAGATGTGTGCACTTTCATTCACTGCGTGTAAAGAAAGCCATTCCAAAAGCTAATTTATTTTTCTTAGGGTTAAGCATTTGTACAATGCATCTGTGCATCTGTTTTACAATGAATTAATTTCATTAAATTGGCCAAAGCCATCCCAGATGGTGTTACCATCCAGAAGGATACCCAATGTCTTGTTTCTTTTTTCCTTTTGTGTTACAAATCTAGAACAAGTTTTGTGCTTTTTAAGCTATTTATCAATTTTATATTTCACATAAACCTATGATATTGGTACCTTGGATTTGAATATTGCATTAATTTTGATGGAGTGGGAATTGGAGAAGATGTGGCTGTGCTCAACAGGTATTGGGCACGGACACAGGTGGGACACATGAGGATTCTTTGTCAAATACCGAAATACATACAGTCATATGTTAAAGGTTTTATTATGTTTGTTATATTGACATAGGGATGTGAAGGTCACAACGATGGGAAATTGTATTTAATAAATAATCTGTTTAAGAGAGGGAGAAATTGAAAAAGTTTGATTTCATTAATATTATCCCCCTTTTCAAAAAGGAATACAACAATCATTACTATGGTATGGACATCTTGCCAACAGTTGGGATGAATGGGTAGGCGCGGATCGGCTTATGAAACATACTGAAGAGAATGTCATGAAGCAGAAAGCCCTTGAAAAAAAGCTGGGTGTAGACAAGAGTTCGAAATCTGGACGTTCCGCACAGACTAAGCAAAAGAGTTCAACTGGTAAGCTTAGCTCATTTTATTTGTTTGTATGTTTATTTATGAATTCTGTGATAGTATCATAAGAGCTTGAAAAGCTGTTACCCTCTTGCTTGTGTTGATTGTATGAGTACATTGGTAAATGTTTATCTGTGTGAATTTGGATCCGGTGGATGTCAAGGATAATTAGAACACCTCATCCCTTAGCCCCGGGTCTCCCATGCTTCATTTGGCATGAGAAAATTAGCTTACAGGTTCTTTGGGTAGGGACAGTTACCACATAGAGGTTCTCTTCTACACCTCTCCAATCCCCAATCACCATTTGAGGGCTATATGTACAAAGTTAGAAAATCAATTTTCATTCTTATATATGTATGAGGTGTTTCCACTATGTCTTCAAGTGTTCATAGTAGGATCACTTTTATGTCATGTTTGATTGACCCCAACTCCTAGAAAATTATGGTTACTTTGAATTGATTTTCTTAACAATGCCAGATATCAAATGGAGAACCATCTGTCAGTTCTATAATGTTGACCAGGATGAATGAGGAATGTTTCTAACATTGACTAGATAGAGAAATTGGTAGAATCCCATCTTCTCCAGAACACGATCCAAGAGTTATGAACTTACTACTCCATCATGGGGTTTTTCATTGTCAATCTGAATGATGGCTACTTCCTTCATGTATTTAATGCAGTTTTCCCCAGATGTTAGTGAAAAAAAGTTTATTTTGTAGTATCTGTTGTGAATAAGCGTACCTCTTTGTTGGGACTTAGGGAGCCTAGGATTCACCTTAATCTTTTTGGCTATGACTTTCCCCATAATAATTGTCAACCACTATTGCAGCAAACATTCCCATTGATTGGTTATTAATGATTCATTTCAGCAGCTCTAATCAATCATTTTCATGAATCATCAAGACTTGGGCCCTTTTATCTATATTTTACTTAAAAAGTTTATTCGATTGAAAAACCTTAGTTCGTTTTAACATAGTAGGCAAACTGCAAGGATGGCAATTTTTTTTGTAGTACACTACTAAGCTTATTATACTATGATGTCACACCAATTGAATATTGTTGCCTTTATTTCATATTTATGAATGTATTTGATTAAGTTTTTATGTTATCTCATCTTGTTGAAGTTTCAAGTGTTGCACAAGTTAATCGGTATTATTAGTGCCTTTGTACCCACTATTTGACTTTAGTTATTTTGCTTTTGTACAGATGCAAAAGTGGATAAAGAGGACCTCAAGAGTAACGGTATTTTTTTATCTTTATAATTCCTATGTTTCTTTCTTCATGCCACTTCAGAAGTGATTGTAATTATATTCAAATTAATCTTTCACTAGCATCATTCATTAGAGGTCTCGCTGAAGTTCTTTGTAGATGGCGTATAGCAATCTTTTACGAAGGGGAGTAGAGATAAAAATTTAGGTTTCTTTGACAGACCTCTCTATAGGATTACATGATAATTTTCTTACTACACTACACTTCATACTTTTGGACACTCCCCTTCCAGGTGTAGAAGGATATATGTGATGCCCCTCTTGTTTACACATATCATTAGATTGATTTTAAGAAAAAAAAAATTAGAAAGTTTGCAGATGCTGTCTATTTCCTTGCTGAGTATGCTATGTCGAGAGTAAAACTTGTATCTTGTTAATTTTCTGATAAAATATTGGAGTAGCAACATAATTTGCTCAATTGTCTGCCCTACAAGATTGATATTACAACATGTACATCGAATAATGCATCTTTATTGTGAGTACTAGCCAGTTCATCTGGTATAGACGTATAGTCTCTTGTCGTTGTGAAAAGGTCTGGCATTTGAAACTCACTTATACCAGGGTTTAAGAGGTTTTGATTTTTACTTCATGGAATAAAAATTAAAAAAGAATGCACTTCTATTTCATGAAATTTTTACGAGGAATGTTTAGCTTTTAATATTGTGATTGCTAAAGTTGTGGGAAGCTCTTGATCATCCTGTGGAAATTAAAGTATACATTGTGATTTATGTAGCATTTGGCATTAACATCCTTTGTTGTAACAAATCCTGATGAAACACTGTAAGGTTTTCAGTGTAAAAATCTTAAAATTGATTGCATGATGTCGATGGCTGCTCACAGTAGTAGACTTTTGCTGTTAAATGCAACATAAGATACATTTAGTGACTAACATTTAATGGAATGCTCACATACATACAGCTCTGTATCTTTTTTTTTTTTTTTTTTTTTTTTTTTTTTTTTTTTTTTTTGTAAATTGTAAAAATTAGGCAATGAACTTCATTTTGTAACATATGTTGATATTTATTGCAGCAGCAAAAGGGAAGAAGCGAAAGAGTGACTCTGGTGTTGAGGTCCGGTTTTTTCTATATGATTAAATATAGAGCTTAATGACTAAGATATCTTTTCTGTTTTTCATTTTCTGAAATTGGTCATTAATCTCCCTCTTTTTTATTTGTATTTTCTGAATTTTTTTAAGCATTCTATTGCATCCATAGGTATTATGTCAATAATCCTTTTTATGATTATGTTAAAATATGTATTCTTTTAAGACATGAATAATTGCCATTGGTTTCATGATAGAATCATAGAATAAATATTTGTTCAATGGTTTCTTACTTCCTTAAATAAAGTTACATATTAAACGAACCTTTCGTTTGTAAGATGTAAGGATATATTAATGGCATGTTTAAATCTGATTCTGGAAGAAACTTGTTTCTTAGTTTCTGAACATCCATCTGATGCATTGTTTTCCTTTTGCCATCTGTGTGAATTGTTGTTCCCCTATCATTTTTCTTACTCCCTCCCTCTGATAATCAGCCTATAGAGCTCTCTGATATGTTGAAATCTGGTTAATGGGCATGGAGGATATAATGGGTGATAAGGAACACAGATTAAACTTTTCGAGCTCACGATCGTATATTTTTTTTTTGGCTGTTGTCAGTATTATTTTTGTTAATTTAATCAAGTCAGGGACAATCTGCAAATGCTTGTGCACATACAGACGCTTCATTTGAAAAATTGTCTTTCTACTATTTCTTATGAGTCTTAACAATGCTTTCTTTTAATATTGTTGTTGATTTTGTTATTGTTAGAAGGACACTTTATCCACGGAAAAGTTTGTCAAGATCCAAATGCCTGCAACGCTGAAGAAGCAGCTTGTTGATGATTGGGAATTTATTAATCAGCAGGATAAAGTATACTTACTATGAACTGTTGAAGTTCCTTATCTTTTATCATTATATAATGATGTTTGAATATGATTTTAGTTTAAATAGAGTGTGTCTAGCAGTATCCTAATTGCTGTTAATTTTATATAACTTATGCTTTGGTCGTTTTCATGAAGATATGTAGGTGAAACTTGAAGAATGAAATTCTATTATATATTCAACTTATTGCTAAAGAAACCTTATTCAACCATTTGGGATATATGCTACATTGATATTAGACAGTCCAGTTACAAGTAGGACCAAAACTTGTGAATAGCTTTTGCTTTTCTCATAACACTGAGCACATCTTTTAAAATTCACCTACACATTTAATTTTGTTACAAGTTGACCATATAGATTCTGATGCAATCATGGATTTTCAATCCCATTGCTCGTATGAGAAATTTATCGACTAGATGCACCTTCATATAGATGTTTAGTTAATCAATTGTCTCATGTGATTTTGTTAAATAATTTTTTCCCCAAGTCTATTGCAGAACTTGTAACTTTTAGCCTGTAAGCTCTAGTAATTTTATTGTCATTTATTGGGTTTAGCAAGTCATCAAATTTAATAATGTATATATCTTCTTTCAAATTATAATTATCCTTTTAAGGTGTTATTATTGAGTCAAAATATGTTGAATTGGTTCACATTGTGCTGAATTATTTTAATTCCACAGAAGATAAAGAATAAGTTGTAAAGATTAACGGTCTCTTTTTTAATCCATTTGTCGGGCGGATTTAGCAAGTATGGAGTTTATTTATATCAAAAAAGTTTCACATAATTGTTATTTTCCTTTTAACAATCTTATGTCCTCTTATTTTGTCTCTTCATGTGTATATATATGATATTCATAGTATTCATCCTGAAGGAATAAAAAAAATAAAAATATGGAGTGAAGCCTATGCATTGTTTCCAAATTTACAGTGGAGGCACATCATTGTTATGTTTTTCTGCATTGATGGGTTGACAATTAGATACATCTTTCGTAATTTCATATAACTTCTTCATGTCATGAATGGTTTTTTAAGCTTTATTAAAGCTGCTTTTAAATGATGCATATGACTGATTTTGTATTAAACTTATCTGTTAGATACCTTTTATTTTCAGCTTGTTAAACTTCCACGTTCGCCGAATGTTGATGAAATTTTGTCAAAGTATCTTCAATACAGGTCAAAGAAGGACGGCATGTAAGTTCTATTTCTAAGTCGATATGCTATGTTTTGTCCTATGCTCGTTATTTGAATTTTTGCTGCTTTCATAATATATTTTCAACTTTGACATGAAAGTAGCACATATTATTCTTGTAACATTATGTGAACACCATGGTATTTTTAAAGCTTGAAGTCTTTGCCGGTTTCAAAATGTACTGGACACAAACGATAAAATTTATAATGAACCAAACATAACTTTCTAGTACATAATATTATTGTTGTTTGGTATCGATTGATTCTTTTTCCAATTTCGACTATTGATCCTGTCAATAGCGAGGAAGCTCAGGAAATGTTTCCAGTGTATAACTTCTTGACTATAGGAATAATTAGAAAGACATGATGGCACCAACATAGTTGATGATGTTTGATATAACTTGTGCTAGGGTTTATTAAACTAGGACACTGTCTCTTGCAGAGAGTGTTTCAACCTGCCCAAACCAGTCAACATAGTTAAATCCAGTTTGACCTTGGTTTTATATCCCGCTTGAAATTTTGTCAGGATTCAATGTTGGGTTTCATGGGATTTTGCCAAGTGCTTGACTTTTACTGTTAGGCATATACCAGTATCCTTTTCATGATGATTTACAAGAATAAATATAGTTGATGGTTCTGTATAATTTCCTTTCTATCAAATCAGTGGCCAGAAAATCACCAGATATTTTTACAATGACAATCTCCAATGAAAAAAATAAAATTGGACTATATTTCTTGAAGTGAGAACACCCAAAATCAATTTATAAGTGAAAAAGGAAAAAAAAACTCAAATCCAGTGTTACTTTAAGTTGCCATTTTAAAATCCCTAATTACACTTGTAGTGGTGACACAGATCATATTGTCTTTGATACAGGATGAGTGATTCAATCGGAGAAATCTTGAAAGGAATCCGGTGCTACTTTGACAAAGCATTGCCTGTGACGCTACTTTACAAAAAAGAGCGCCAGCAGTATCATGATGTGGTCTTAGATAATGTTTCTCCATCAACCATATATGGAGCTGAACATCTACTACGTCTATTTGGTATGCCTATCAATAACTGCTGATGCTTTTGAATGTGCATAATTAAATTACATCTAAACTTTTAAAGTTTTCTTTTCGGTAACTTACTGTTTTAATATCTACTCGAGTGAAATAAATCCTTGCTGGCTAGACTTTGGGCTATTGATTGTAAAATCTTCTTTTCATTTTATATTTATTCCTTAAGATTCTGTTTAGTCTCCATACTAGTATATTTCTCCCTTTTATCCATTATAAAATAGAGATGATCTATGTAACATAATTTCTATCCTTTACATAATAGTAATTTTGTTTGCAGTTAAGTTGCCTGAGCTATTGGCATATGTCAACATTGAAGAGGAAACATTGACCCGCTTGCAGCTGAAATTGATCGACTTTCTCAAGTATCCCTCAATCCATACTCTTTTTGAATCCTGTAACTTATAGAGAAAACTAATTCTTTAAATTCTGAGTTTTATATTGGGTGTTTAAATTCTGTGTATGCATCATCAGCTTTCTCATCACTATGTAGCTTTGTTTTCTTTCATTTAATTGACGTAGAAATATATCTTGGACTTTGAGGAACCTTGATTAGTGACTGGGACGGAGTTAGGAATTTTTGTTTGGAGGGGCTGCTATTATTTATGATCTTGTTATTTTATTCAGCCAAGTTTTGTTATTTTGTTTCAGCATATGGGTGTGTGTATAGGTTATATTGCAATAGTTATCCTACTCTTGTTCGAAACATCACGTCTTCACTGGTTTATATACAGATTATAAAATTGTAATGTTATAATTCTGACCAAATGCGCACATGCATACCCTATTAGTGTTACTATGCCTGAGAAATAACTATTTTCTTTGTCGAGCAGGTTTCTGCAGAAGAATCACAATACTTTCTTTCTATCCGCTTATGACGGATCAAAAGTTTCCGATGGTAAAGCCAAAGGGAAAGATGACTAACATATCTTCAGAAATTGCTCTCTACATATTGGAGTTGGTGGGAATGTTGCTTCTACGACTATCCCGGAAGACGGCAACCAATTGTTGTAAGTTGTAACATTAGTATTTGTTATTCTTTGTTGCTTTCAGAAGGTGAGTAACATTTATTATGGACTTGTAATTCATACAACAAGCAGAGTTAATTGTAATAGCCAAATGTTTATTTCTGAAAACCTGTCATTTAATTACTATTGCATTATGTAATTGAGAATTTCATGATCCGAGTCTAGTTATAGAGATCTCCATTGCTCGGAATTATTGGAAAACGGTAACTTGGAAAACGATATACGAAGTTACGAACATTGTTTTAGCAAAACAATGATATTGCCGTTGTTGAAAGACGGGTGAATCATTCCAGGTTGCTTCCAGCCACGTCCAACACAAACCTGTACCTGACATCATTTCTTTCCATTCTCTCAAATGCCTTGTTTGCATAATCCATTTTGACCACCTCAATCATTGAAGACAAACCCTTCTCTGCCCAGAAGTCTAGTATTTCCCGTGTCTCCTCCATGCTTCCGATGAAACTTCCGGTTATGGTTTTCTTCCCTGCATATCAACACAAAATCTCAGTTATTTAGTAGAATTTGCATATGTAGCAAAATTGGATTAGAAAAATCTTGAATTGCATACCTAGAATCAAGTCATCCGAATCAAATTGCAGGGGCTTTGAAGCCACGCCCACTATAATCAATTTTCCATTAACCTTGAGAAGTGAAAGGTAGGATTGCAGATTGTGAAAAGCTGGAACGGTGTCAAGTATATAGTCAAGGCTGTTTGCTGCTTTCTCCATCTCCGCCCCATCAGAGCTCACCAGAAAAGCATCTGCGCCTAAGTGCTCTAAAGCCTCCACCCTCTTCTTGTCGGAAGAGCTAATGACAGTCACATGATGTCCCATCGCCTTAGCTATTAGGACGCCAATATGTCCTACTCCACCTAAACCCAGAATTCCGGCCCTGAGAATCTTATCAGAATCTCTGAACTGCTTCAATGGACTGTAAGCTGTCACCCCAGCACATAGTAGCGGTGCTGCCTGCTCTGGTACCAGCTTTTCTGGTATCTTTACCACAAACCTGCATTCACTCTAGCATTATTTGAGAACTATTAAGAAATGTAAGTTAGTTTCAGTTTCTTGTCAGTAAATTTTTCATACTTTTGATTAACAACCATGGCAGAAGAGAATCCTCCCTGTGTACATGTTCCATCTTTATTGATGCCACTGTAGGAGAAAAGTCTGTCGTTGCAGTAATTCTCCAAGTTTGAGTCACAATACAAGCATTCACCACAAGATCCTACTAAGCAACCAACTCCAACAATGTCTCCAACTTTGAATTTCTTTACTTCTGAACCTAATTCCACCACTTCTCCCACAACCTCATGCCTTTAAATTTCGATAAGATGTAAACAAAGAAGAATCAAATAAACCTACTTTAACATACGGAATCCCGTACCTGATCAGCTCTACTGTATTTGAATCATGAAAAATTGATGAAGATAAAAAAGTGTGTACCCCGGAACCAAAGGATAGCTTGGGGGGTGAATCTCACTCCTTATCTGAAGAAGATCAGTGTGATCCATTCCACAGAACAGAACTTTTAACAACACATCCTCCGTGCCTGTTTTCCTGTTTAAGAGCACATTGAAACATTATTAATAGCCAATTGCATGAATGCTCATGTTTTGCGATAACGGAGAAATGCTTCAATACATCTTAACGTATAATCGTTTATTATATTGTATCATATGACATGTATCTCTCATGTGATTAGCTATTCATGTCACATGATATAATTTGATTGGGTCGGGTATATACATAAGACACACTGATTCATTTATCCGGAGAATGAGCTAGAGAGAGAGAGAGGAACCTGAGAGTGAATGAAAAAGGTGACAGATGTCCAGATGAATCTCTAGCTGCCAATCCAATGACCCTTTTGCCCTCCATTTTCTTTGCTTCAGGTTTTGTTTATGAACACCAAAGAGTAAGAAAATAGTGAGAAGTTGAAGAGATAGATGAAAATATGATGGCATGGATAAGTTGATCTTCGAGAATTTATATCTTCAGAAGACATCTTTGGTTTTGATTTTAAAATACAAAATATTTGAACAAAAATTATTAATATTTGGTAGATGCAACGCATTCAAACCAAAAGAATAAAAAGTAATAATAGAGAACTGCTATCATAAAATAAAGGCTAGTGGCTACAAAGAATACTAAAATATACAAAGTTGAATCAGATATTTGGCTTGATTGACAAGGATTATTAATTGAGGGACCTTCAATAATCGGTTTTTGCTCATTACAAACGTCATGGCTTGTCACGTCGAAGATTGCAAGTGAGAGGAATTGCATCTTAT
The DNA here is from genome assembly GCA_030490815.1 of Acer saccharum. Lineage (NCBI taxonomy): Eukaryota > Viridiplantae > Streptophyta > Magnoliopsida > Sapindales > Sapindaceae > Acer > Acer saccharum. The sequence goes on from CM059868.1 coordinate 2,410,450, forward strand.
TCTTAGCTGCTCCTTCTAGAACTGCCTCTCGAGTCTCGTCTCCTAAAGCCTCCAAAAGTCTTCGAAAGAATAACATGTCATGCAGCGATTCGAACTCATAACATTGACCGACCGAATGAATCAAGAGCCTCTTAAGTTTTACCCAAATCACATTGGGTGGTATAACCTCATATTTTGAAGGGTTAATTATCATTAATTTATTCCATTTAATATAAATTAGAGGCTTATTACGTATTAATATAGGGGATCAAGTTTCACCATTCATATTTTATAAATGCGTGCAGTGATTTTTCTCCTGATGACCCCTTGACAGTTTCGGTTTGTCACTACAGTCAATTCCCATTACATCTACTTCATTCTAATTTAACCACCTCATTCACCTTAATGAATGGGGTTCGAGTGTTATCATACACATTTTATTCGATATTTTGATTTATTCCATCTGATGACCCTGAAGTCTTAACCCAATCACTTGACCTTTATAGTTCGGTCCATTATATCTATTTAATTCTGATTTAAACTTTTATCGTGTGCTTGTAAAGTATGAATTGTATTGGTAGGACCGATGTGCAACTGTTATGCTTTTATTTCATGGATCTGGATCCTCATCTCATTTAAGTGTCCTCGCCTTTATAATCTATTGTCACATGTCTAATATAGCAAACTAATGGTCTGAATTATTTCTACTAATTTTTATGTCTTTACCCTACCAAAAATAGAATTAATTCATACCATTGATTTATATGATAACATTTAAATGTAAGAAGGTGATCCAAATCCGAATTTCATATGGTTATTTATTGTTGCGATTTTGAATTTTGGGCTACAAGTAGGCCAAAATTAGGCCCAAAATGAGCACATAGTGTGGATTGTATAACGACATCCAAAACTTGTGAGCAAACATTATACAAATGAAGAAACGCAGAGTCAAGACTCAAGAGTTGCTTTCAAAAAAAAAAAAAAAAAAAAAAAAGACTCAAGAGTCAAAGACAAATTGAGAGTACCTCCACCTCCAACTAACTCGGCCCTTCGTTGATGGCCTGAAATTGTTCAACAATGGAAACCACTCTCCTCCATTCTTCGATTCGACTCACCAATCTCCCATCTCTCACTCACTCCACCACTACAATCAAATTCAAACCACTCAATTCGCCTTTCTTTTTTTCTTCTCCTGTATTTCGCTTCAATCTCAAACCCGTTCACGCTTCTCTCAAGTATCGCACGCTTAATTGCGTCGCTCAGGCCCACGATCACCGTCAACATCACGACCACCACCATCAACACAATCACCATCACCATCACCACCACCACGGCGGCGGTGGTTGTGCGGAGCTGAGTCGGCCGCAGAAAGCAGTGATCGAGTTTGCGAAAGCGACGAGATGGTCGGACTTGGCGGATTTCTTGAGAGAGCACTTACAGCTCTGTTGCTGTGCCGCGGCTTTGTTTCTAGCTGCGGCTGCATGTCCTTATTTGTTGCCGAAACCGGCGGTCAAGCCTCTGCAGAATGCATTCATTTTCGTTGCTTTTCCACTCGTTGGGGTAAAATTTTTGTTTCCATTGATTTTCTTAATTTTGGCAGATGAACTTTGATTTGATTTTACGACTTTGTTCGATCCGGTTGAAAATTCTCTGAGCTTTTGTAGAGTGAATTAGAATTGAATTGAATGTTAAGCTTTCAGTGGAGATAATAGAAAGCCAGTTGTACTCTCAATCTCACTGACATTATCTTGTTGCTTGAGTAGCCTTTGTGTTGAGATTCGGCTGGCGAAAAACTTAACAAGCTTATTAGACGAACTTCATTTTGTTAGTTTTCTCGTAGTTCATGGTTTAGGCTAACAAGCTTCTGTTTCGGGAAGTTGATCATGCCTGCCTTGCTTATTGGAGTTATGAGTAATGTTATTCGCATGATGATTAGTAAGATTGTTATTCTTATAATTACAACATGGTCAAGAGACTCTTTGTATTGTGCTGAAAGCATGATTAGTAAATATTTTATTTTATTTTTTTTGGGATTGAGAGAATTTTTTTGAGTTATTTCTTGGACCTGATTTCTTCCATAGGTGGACTAGACTATAAGGTTAAGCATATTAGTCATTTCATATAATTGTCCTGATGCGTGTGTCAGGTGTCAGCATCTCTTGATGCTCTTACTGATATTGCCGGTGGAAAAGTAAACATTCATGTACTGATGGCTCTTGCGGCCTTTGCATCAATATTTATGGGAAACTGTATGGAAGGAGGTCTACTTCTTGCAATGTTTAATCTAGCTCACATTGGTAAGCAATTCAAATTAATGATTTAATAAACAGTTCTGGAGAAAAGTTAAGTTTCACAAGCTAATATGTATCAGTTCTGCAGCTGAAGAGTTCTTTACCAGCCGCTCAATGATAGATGTTAAAGAGTTGAAGGAAAATAATCCAGATTCTGCCCTTGTGCTAAATGTTAATGATGACAACCAACCAAACATCTCTAATTTGGATTACAGAAGTGTTCCTGTACATGATGTGGAAGTTGGTTCATATATTTTGGTTGGAGCTGGTGAGGTCTGTGATAACAAATGTATTATTTTTCTTTCTCCTACAGTTTTTGTATCAGTTGGTGTTTTTAATTTTTATGTTTTGTGTTTTGGCTACAGTTCTACTACTGAAAGCCTGGTTTAAATAAATAAATATAATTTTTGTTTGCACCTGTTTCTGTGGTCTTTTTATAAACCATTAGGGAATTTTGTTCACCTTATATTAAATTAAAATCAGTTAGCTAGCAATGACCATTAGCAGCTGAGGCATTTATTGATTTGTGTTTTTGTAGCCTATGTTCACTAGCTAATTCATGAGTGAGAATTATTACATGAGCTTAAGCAGTACAGATTTATTTAGATATGAATTTCTGTATATTAATGGCCAGTGGCAACTAATTTGCTGTTTTTACTCTTGTCGCATATCCATGTTTATTAGTTTCTTTGTTTCTGGTTATAAAGCTCTCACTTAAGAAAAGTGTATACTAAACCTTTAAGATTAAGTATTTTATATTTGAAGGCATATGAATGTTTTTCATGTCATGTAAAAACAGCATAAGAATCATGGTCATGCTGATATGTATTACTGTATTAGGCACTTCTTTATGAACGTTGATGCATTTGGATTATGTTCTCTTCTATAATATATATAGCATCTAAGAAGCACTCTGGACAACAAATATTGGCATTTCACTTGGTTTACCTTTCGTTCTTGTTCATTGATTTTACCACCTTCTCAGTCCTTTTTCTCAGTTGAAATGGCATGCCAGTTTTGATCACTAGATAGCCATGTTGATTATGTCATTCTACTTTGAAGTTTTTAAGCCTTTAAAAGCTATGCTGAAAGATGGGAAGTTTCATAATGAATCTGGTGTTATGTTTAGGCTGTGCCTGTAGATTGTGAAGTTTTTCAAGGTAACGCAACAATTACCATTGAACACTTGACTGGAGAAGTCAAACCATTAGAAGCCAAGACTGGAGACAGGATTCCTGGTGGCGCAAGAAATTTAGATGGTAGAATGATTGTGAAGGTATGCTCAATGATTTTCTCATGTTTAGACTTCCCATTGCAACAGATATGCGGAAAGAAATTGAATCGGTGTGTTTGTGTTCTTCCAATCTGTTCAGAAAGCCATGAGTCCATAATCTGTCAAAAGTGTTTTTCATTTGTCCATTGTCCTTTTTAATTTTTCGTTTTCTTTTTCCTTTTTGTTTTGGTTCTGTCAATACTTGTTGATACCTCCAGTTATGCATCATTGTTGAGTTTTCCTTTGTGAATTGAATCAGGCTACCAAGACATGGAAAGAATCAACGCTTAGCAGAATTGTACAGTTGACTGAAGAAGCACAATTGAATAAGCCAAAGCTTCAAAGGTGGCTAGATGAATTTGGTGAGCGATACAGCAAGGTGGTGGTTGTTTTATCAGTGGCTGTTGCTCTCATTGGTCCATTTCTTTTTAAGTGGCCATTCTTCGGCACCTCAGGTAATTTGCAGGAAAAGCTGGCACTTATATGCATGTTCTTTAATTATCATATTTACTGGTCGCATTGAACTATATACCAGTGATGTTTTTAGTCTTTTATGTGCATACTGTATTTTCCCAAGAAAGGGTTTCAGTGCTAAAATGTGTTAAGTGTATATTCTGGTGTTCCATCTTCTATATAGTTTCTTTTAACGTACTCTCGCTCTGTCTCTCCTAAATTTCTTATGAAATTTGTTGCGTATCTATAGATTTAGTATTTTGAGTACATTCTTATCTTAAAAGTTTTTGATGCTTGTTAAATGTTCAGCATGCAGAGGATCGATCTATAGAGCATTAGGGCTCATGGTGGCAGCATCACCATGTGCCTTGGCTGTTGCTCCATTGGCATATGCTATTGCTATAAGTTCCTGTGCAAAAAAGGTATCAATAAACTGCCATAATTAAGCACTTACATGCTGGTTCACTGATTGTTTACTTCAACTAGGTAAAATATGGGTGTTTTATAGAATAATTAAAGCATATATATATATAAGTAAAAGTGGGAAATCTTCTAGAGAGATTATTCACTAGTAGAGGAATAAATGGAAATTGGATGTTTCCAAATTCGAGCTTCAATAGGTCTTGGTTTGGCGTGAATGAAATTGCATCTGTGATACGAACTACTTCTGCAGCCATGACAGTCTTTATTTACAGGGAATATTACTTAAAGGTGGACAAGTACTAGATGCTCTAGCTTCTTGCCATGCTATTGCTTTTGATAAAACTGGGACACTGACAACCGGGGGCCTTATGTTCAAAGCAATTGAACCGATACATGGTCATTTGATCAGAAACAACAAGAAAAATTTTGTGTCTTGTTGCAATCCCAGTTGTGAAAAAGAAGCTCTTGCTGTAGCAGCTGCCATGGAAAAGGGTACTACTCACCCTATTGGAAGGTATTTTGTCAAATAAAGACTTGAGATTCTTGTGCCATTTTTACCTTTTAAATCTATTTTTCTTATATAGCATGCACCATAATTAGTGTCTTGATGACTGGGCAGAAGTTTTACCTGTACATCAACTGCTATTCAATGTGTTTTAAGTCTGAGAAAGTTGGAGTTTTATGTATTTTTATTGATCATGTCTTCTAGTTATCTCTGTCATGGCGGTTCCTTTTCTTTGCTGACCTATCTTCCAAGGACCTACTCTCTTTCACCATCTGCATAATTAGAAACGTTCTTACTCAGATGTAGCTTTCCTCAATGATCATTGCAAACTATAACTTGATCACTAGGGATAGAGTGATAGACCTACATCATTATGTAATGGTGATTTCCAAGTTGAAGTATGTGGTGCCAATGTCAAATTTATTTTACTAGGGTTCCTTATAATCCTCCATTTAGTTGTTATGCACTTATGCTTATCAAGTTTCCCCTTCACTTGCAGATGAATTATGTGTGTGGCTCTATCCATACATATTCCTTTTTGCAAGTCCATTTTTGGAGTTCTGTTTGGATCCGATGTTTGTGAAAGATTACTATAATGATTTTAAATTGGAGTCAAATGAAAGCATCTATATTCTTTCCAATTGTAATTTGTAGTTGTATTATTTTCCTTTTCTGCCAATTTTCAAGATGTTAACAATGTTTATCTTTCATGTGAAATTATTTATCACCTATTCCTTTGTTCCAAAATGCAGAGCTGTGGTAGACCATAGCATTGGGAAAGATCTCCCTTCTGTTTCCATTGAAAATTTTGAGTACTTTCCTGGTAGAGGTCTTACAGCTACTCTGAATGGCACCAAGGTACTCATTTCCTTACCAACATATCTTCTGATGGTAAATTTATTTAGGATTAATTATAAAACAATCAACTCCTATGATCCTTCAATATGTTTCAACAGAGGATACTTGGCCAAAAAAAAAAAAAAAAGAGGAAGAAGAAGAAGAAGAAGAATATCTTATAAGACATTGTTTGAATTTATCTGTTATCTCATTCAGTGGTCCATGTAGGTATCAATTAAATTCTCAGAGCCTATATAAAACTTGTGCATGATTTACAGCTAAATTATACCGGGTGACTGAACGTGCATTTAACTACATTAAATAGGTCATGCAGGCATTTGTGCTGTTTCTTACCATCTTGTTTGGAGTGTTTTCTGAACTAGTGATAATATGAATTTATGATCTTTTGTACTTTGTTATAGTCAGGAACTGAACGGGGTAAAATGTTGAAAGCGTCTCTTGGTTCCGTAGAGTTTATCACCTCTCTCTGTAAATCTAAAGATGAATCCAGAATGATCAAGGAAGCCGTGAACGCTTCTTCTTTTGGAAGTGACTTTGTTCATGCTGCTCTTTCTGTTAATGAAAAGGTTTGCTTCCCATTATGCTAATTTTTTTCATTCATCTAAAATTTAATTCTATAAGTTTAATAAAAGTATGCACATTTTTACAGTCTGCCTCTGACTTGCACTCTATTGGTTTTGGATAATTTTGTGTTTCCTGCAAGGACCTCTGAGAGTGTATCCTTCTTTGACTGCATTGGCCGATAATGGAGTTTTTTTAATGGCTTTTGAAAAACAAAGATATAGTATTGAATTCAATTGTCTTTATAATATGCCACTTCATACAAATAATAGTAAGGCACAAAATTTAAAATTGATGGATTTTCGTAAGTCTCTGACTTACTTTTATCATGACTTCTCATTCTACGAGGTCAACTATTTTGTGAATGACACTTTCTCAAAAATTAATTTTTTTCTGCCATTGAGTCTGTCTAGGTATCGTTGATTCACCTTGAGGATAGGCCTCGACCAGGAGTTTCAGATGTTATAAAGGAATTAAAAGATCTGGCAGGACTACGAATAATGATGCTAACTGGTGATCATGAGTCCAGTGCATGGAGAGTGGCAAATGCTGTGGCCATTAATGAAGTTTACTACAGCCTAAAGCCTGAGGATAAACTAAATCATCTCAAAAGTATCTCCAGAGACATGGGTGAGCTCGAATGATAATTTTGGATCCTTATAATCCTTATCACTATGTTTCTGCTACTTGGTGTTAATTTCTAGAATATAATTTACTCAGCAACTTCTGTGGAAGATTAACTACCAACACTGAAGTCTTAATAAATAATTGTTCATTATAAAGGATCCTGTATTAGTTCCTATCATAACTAACAAACAACAGAAACGCAGAGGGGAAATAGAACACGCCCCTTATGTGAATAAAATCATATATGTATTTACGTACAGATCCGCTCATATATGTAATTCTGTATATATTAATCGGCAACTCTTTCTTTGAAAAGAAAGAAAAACTCAATACTTTGGCTCAAAAAATATTTACCTCATCATTTGACTTATAGGTGTTTCTTATTACCTTCCACTGAATGTTCTTTATCCTTCTTTCACATGCTGGTTTCTACTATGTATACATAATACCATAGTATTCTGTAAGGCATGGTCTGAAGTTGATAGTTTGTTGTCTTGAAATGTTATATGCATTTTGGAGCAGCTGAACAGATTTTGGGATCTTCTTACAGGGGGAGGTTTGATCATGGTTGGTGAAGGCATTAACGATGCACCAGCACTTGCTGCTGCAACTGTTGGGATTGTGCTTGCTCAGCGGGCTAGTGCAACTGCCATAGCTGTTGCAGATGTCTTACTGCTGCGGGACAATATCTCTGCCGTTCCATTCTGTATTGCAAAGTCTCGCCAAACAACGTCCCTGGTAATTGTTAACTTTCCTCGTCATTTGTTGTAGTCACTTTCTCCCCTTCATTTTATTGATCTTTGAGCACATGTACTTGCAGGTTAAGCAGAATGTTGCCCTTGCTTTATCCTGTATAGTTTTGGCCTCTCTTCCATCTGTTTTAGGCTTTTTACCCCTGTGGTTGACGGTATGTACTATGTACCAAATTGATGAGTGTTTACATACTTGATTTCCTGAGATTATCAATGTTTTGAGAATTCAAAAGAAAAATCTCTTGCTATTGATGAAACAAAACTAGGGTTTTCTGAGTAAACAGATCCCCGTTTCTGAAATTTGGCAACTTTTTCATGAAAAGATGCTTGAACTAGATCTTTAGGACTGTTGTCATGTAAAGAACATGCATGCTTAGTTCCCGAACCTTCATCTGTACAATGGTTACACACTTTGGTGACCCCTTGACTAACATCTATAAATTTTCATGTCATTTACGTGATATGCCTCTTGAGTCTCAAAAACTTCCATGATATTTCAAAAAAAAAAAAACATCCATGAGCTTTGTTTCAACTTTAGTAGCATATGATATTTGACATTATAAGCAACACTCATCAACGACGTTAAATTTGAATCTTGCCTGTATTATTCTTAGTTGTTGCATAGAACAACCCACATGATATTGTAATTAGCTGCCCAGTTTTCGGTTACTTTTTCCTGTTTTAGTTCTTGGTTGGTTCTAACTCGAGCTTATAATTCCGTATCTTCTCATTTGGTGTGTGTATATATGCAGGTTCTTTTACACGAAGGCGGCACTCTTCTTGTTTGCCTCAATTCCATACGCGCTCTGAATGAGCCCACATGGTCTTGGGGACAGGATTTATCACATTTCGTTAGTGAACTCAAATCTAGGTCCTTACTGAAACAGAACACCAGCTCGGCCACCATCCAGGCTGCACCTTCATAACTAAACGGTCGATATTTCCTCCTTTTTTTCTGATTCTTTTTGAAGTCGATTGATGCATACAAGCTCTTGACAATCTCCCATGCACTCATGTATAAAAAAGAGGTGGAAATCCCAGAACATGTCAAGAAGTATTTTAGGGCAACAACAAAAAAAAAAAAACCTCTATCCTGAAATGTACAGATTTGACACTCACAATCTTGTAAAAAGCGTTTTCAGGCAAGTTTTTTGTTTTTTGTCCCCTCATCTTTGTTGGTAAAATAAATAGTAAATACTAAATAGCAGTTTCGCTTTCATTTTGAATATGGTAGCAATTGATTACTATCAGGTAACAAATTCTTCGTTTTTCAGTTAATTCGTTCGGGATTGGGAGGGTAAACGGTCCGATCCCGCAATCTCATGGATAGTGTGAGGGTACCAGAAAGAGTTGACTTTTTTTATTACCCACGAGATCAGAATGGGAACATATTATGGTTTAGCTATTGCCGTATGGGGGGGTTTATAGCTAAAAACATGGAAAACGTGTCAATTTCAAAAATCACAAAAAATTTCTTGCGACTTACAAGGTTGTTGGAACATCTCGAGCTGAAAATAGTTTAGTTTTAGATAAGTGTAATCGAAACACCTCGCTCACTTTCTTCTCCAACTGTCAACGAATTAGCATTAACAACAATTTCAACCATTTTTTCAGCTTGATTTTCTCTGTGTATGTATTTCCATGGTCATATTTTTTATATCTTTATAGTACCATAAATGAATGAAAACGATGCTTTTAACATTTGGGTTCATAAATTTGAATTTCCCTGACCTGGAAATCTGAGAATTCCAGATAAAAATCCAAATTTAAGATTCAATTTAACCATAAAATCGAGAAGGGAAAAAAAAAAAAGAAATTTAACAACTTTGATTAACATTTAAAAGGATTTTTTTTTCCTTCTTATCTAATTTTTTTTTCTTTTTGCATGTTTTTTTTTTTTTTGTCCCCTAAAAATCTAGAACAACCAGAGATTGAACGCCAAATTTTGTTTCTTGTTCCCAATTCTCTCACCTTCCTTCAAATCTATGGCCTTTTTTTCTCGTTACTCGTCTCTCTCTCTCTCTCTCTCTCTCTCTGTACATTGATTGACCAAAATTATTGCTCTAAACAAAAGAGAGAACACAATTTTTCTTCAAGTTTTCTCCATCTCTTCTACTCACTCAATCTTGTTAATTCCAATCCTGGGCATTGCAGCAATATTTCTGAACACTCCACCGCTACCGCCGCCCTGATAACACACCCCACCACCACCGCTATCGCCGCCGCCACCACTACCTGTTCTCTGCTGCTCAAGAGCCGCCATGTAAGTCCTCACCTCCTGCCTTATCATCTCCTGCATCACCACCATAAACTCCGCACTGAACCCCACAAACCCACCACTTTCATTGCTCCTCTCTTCCCTATTCACCGCCGCAGCCGCCGCCGCCGCCGTTGCCTCCATCAAAGGCTTCGTATTTACTTGCTGAGTCGACTCGTTCACCACTTCTGTCGAGTCGACACCTGGCAGTGACAAACTCAATGAAGTTGGAGGATCGTTGGAAGACGACGTCGTTTCAGGCACCATATTAACATCAACATTAACACCTCCAGTTCTCGCCACCGGCCTGAATATATTATTATGATGACCGGGAATGCTAGAATCGCTGACGTCAGATCCCGAAGGACTACCGGGGCTCATGTAAAGTCCGGTGGCAGTGTTCATCGGCGGCAAACCGGATCCGGCACTCACCGATCTTTTCAACGGCTGCTGACGTGGAACATCATCACCAAAATCCCCATCGTACCCTTGACAGCTACCGTAATTACAATCGTCGGCGGTCAGCGAGGAACAGCACTTGCGTTTAAGAGTTGAGTTCCAGTGATTCTTGATGGCGTTGTCGGTGCGACCATTGAGAAGTCGCGCGATTGTGGCCCACTTGTTGCCGAAACGCGCGTGGGCGCGTATGATGGTCTCGTCCTCCTCCGCCGTGAAGGCACGGTGCTCCACCTGTGGCGACAGCTGGTTGCACCACCGCAGCCGACACGACTTCCCCGATCTTCCAGGTATGGCTTTGCTGATAAGAGACCAGTTTCTTGGTCCATGCTTGTGGACCAGCTGTTGAAGTGCTTCGTCTTCTTCGGGGCTCCATGGACCTTTGATCCGATCCACTTCTTTTCTATTAAGAGCTGCCATCTATCGAAAATATATATTACTACAATTACAAAATACAAATAAGTCTTCTTCTTTTTCAGTTTCAGATTTCAGTTGCTTTGAGAAAGAGAGAGAGAGAGTTTTTGAAGATCGTTTTTTTTTTTTTACTACAAATTATAAATGAAGGAGGTGGAGAAGAGAGAGATATATAAGAGAGGGAGAGAGGTGACCGGAAGAGCCGGTGAGATTTAGAGAATGAGGAGGCGTTATGGGCACCGCTTCTTCGAGGTAAGCGGTTGGAGGGGGGGAGTTTTTTGGGTTTTGGGATACAGCTGTCTGATGACACGCGTCGATCATCTGTTGCACTTGTTTACATAAGTCACTCTCTTAAATAACACCTCCTACTACTTTTCTGTCCACTCTCTCTTGGAGGAGCGTCTACGCTACTCTCTCTATCTCTATCCCTATCCAATCTACTAGAAAGAAAAGAGAAAGTGGATTTTGAATTTGGTAATGACATGGAGCGGGACGGGTCAGCGGGTTACGTCTCTCTTAACATTATTTCGATTCAACTTTAAATTGAATTTGGAGCGTCGAAGATATTATATGCTAATTGCTATGAAAATGAGTAATAATTCATTAAGAAATCATACAATTTCAATGAAACAACTAATGTTTTGTACTTCAATTATAGTTATATTGAGATATAATGAACATCACTTAATACACATTTAATTATCTTTTTTTCGTTCCAAGGGCATAGCTTAACCGGTAGATGGACGAGTTTGAGATTGAGACTTCAGCAAATGACAATAAAATACTTGATCTAGATATGTGGATAAATAGTGTCAAAAATATATATATATATCTTTTTTTCACCTACATTTTACTTAAATAAAAGGTTAAAATTTACATCTGCCCATGGTTGAAATGGGATGTTGTGCAATTCCCTTCACATTCAAGTTAGGGACTCAAGTCTCGTATTTATTTATAAAATAATGTGTGGAGAAAACCCTTCTCTAAAATATAATTCTTTTTTATTTTTAATGATCGTTAGATCTAAACAGTCTTCAAACTCGATAGGTATGATTTAATGAAATATAATTCAATATCAATTATCAAAAAAGCATACAGCATAATGTTGGCGAGTGTTGACACGGAGCTGTGAGAGCGTGGCCTATAACCTCGCCAATAAAATAAGTTAAGAAAAAAAAAATTAAAAAATTGCATCTTTACTGTTGTGGAAGTTAAAGAGACAAACAAAACACAGACAACCATATTTTATTTTATTTTATAAATAAAAAAACAGAAAAATAAAAAAATATATATTACGAGAAGATAAACATGATAACGGTTGGGGCTTTGATTTGTTTCCAAGTCTCTCTTTGACTCAGACGCCAGCCTGTAAACCATTTTCGTGTTAGATTTTTTTTCTCTTTTTTTTTATATATATTTTATTTTAATTTAAAATAAGTAAATATATAAAGGAAATGTTGAGGTGGCGCAAAACTACAACACCGGTCGCCGAATCGGAGGACGAATCATTACTGCTTTACTGCAAAATCCAGCCTGTAAACCTGCCACTACCTTAACGGCTTCTTCTCTCCACCTACACGTGTCAGTTTTCCCGTCACTTTCCTTCTAGACTTGCTCGTCTTTTAACCTGTACGGAACCGGTAAACCATATCCTTAGTGCACACGCTCCCAGACACAAGGGACCTTGCCTTGCACCTTCCTAATCCATAATTATTAATTAATTAATTTAATTTTGGGGGGATTTAGAGAATGATTAAAAAAAATATATACGTATTAAATGGAAAAGATATGGTAGACACTAGACAGGTTCGTATCTGTTTCGGTTACTCGTACATCGTACCTACTACCTACTACTATTTTTTTTCTTTTTTCTTTTTTTTTGTATTTTCACTTTCATAGTTTTGGAAGGTTTGACTATATAATATATCGCGAGATTTTCTCGCATTTATTTCTACCAAACGTTAACGGTCATGTGGATTTTTTCATATTTTGCGTTTTCGTTTCCTTACATGGAAAATCTTAACTGTTTTCTAATACTTTTCTTTTTCAGCTTCCTATTTTTGACAATAAAAAGTTTGATGAAAAGTTGTAATTTTCAAATTTTTATTTTTATTTTTTGACAATAGCTTTTCCATTGAAACCAAATGTATTCATTTTCACTATATATATATATATATATATATATATATATATATGAGTAAGTAGCCAAAATTTGGTGCCCAAATGATGTGGCAACACTCTCGTCCATTCATTTAAATCAAGCAAATCTAATACAATCTAAATGAATGGACGAGAGTGTTGCCACGTCATTTGGGCACCAAATTTAGGCATAGTAGCATTACTCTATATATATATTCAAATTAGGACGTCCTGATATAATTTGATTTCATGAGGATATTGAATGTGAGTCACCAATTTTACATGCTTTAACTCAAGTGTGTATGCACTTATCAAAACTAGTGGATCACATTCAATATCCTCATGAAGTTATATCAAGACGTCTGCATGAAGTTATATATATATATATATATATATATATATATATTGTTCTCTCATAAAGGATTTCTTATTTTAATTTCGGTGAAGACTTTGATGAAATTACATCCATTTTTATAAATTTTGATCTGAATTTTTTTATGGATGATATATTCAATGAAATCTACTATGAATAAAATTTGAAAATTTTTAAATCACTACAGCTATTTTCTTGAATTTTCCTATATTTCGCCTAAGGTCCTTACCGAAATTAAATTAACGGATCCCTTATGAAATAACCACTATATATATATATATATATATATATATATATATATAATTATTATAATATTTATAATATTTATATAGGTAAAGGTTCATGTTAACTTGTGTTTTGATGGCACGTTTAACACGTTACATAACTAGTTATGACATGTTACAAACAAAATTGTATGGATTCTCATATATGAGAAAAAATATATATCATTATTTAACGTAAAATCATTGCATAACGTGTTATATTCATATTAATATAATAATTTAATCATTCAAATTAAATTAAGATATTTCATATTCAAGTCCTATACTCGTATGTGATGTATATAAAAAATAAAAATCAAATTATATCTATATCTTAATTAACTAGCTTTAACTCAAAAAAAAAAAATAATAACTAGCTATATATTTATATTGCTTTCACAAATTAACTAGCTATATCTTTAAGTTAAAATAATAATAACTAGCTATATCTTTAAGTTTAATGAATTTTGTTTTGACTATATTGCTTTCACAAATTACTCATTAATTCTTTGCATGAAAAAAAAAAAATCGAAAAAAACTTGGTGATAGATATTGAGTTACAAAAATTACAAGATAGAAGTTATGAAAATAAGGTTACATTAATATATATATATATATATATATATAAATTAAGGTACATTAAATTTGAATTTAATATATGGTATAAATCATCAAAATAAATTTGAAGTTACACATGAAAATAGAGATAAGGCAATAATAGAATCCTACAATAATATTTGTAAATATACATTTGGGATAATATTATTTTTATAAAAATGTTTAAAATCATTATCAAAATAATATATAATATTTAAAATATCTTATTGTAAAATAAAATTTGGGTTAAATTGCTTCCATCTTCTTAAAAAGAAAAAAACAAAGAAAAAAAAGCATTAGAGAGGTGACATATTGATATGTATCAATGGACAATGGATAAGGGTGTGAGTGTGTACACTGATCAGATGTGGTGATTTATGTAGACAAATCTTTGATAATATCACTCTGTGCACTGCATCTGCACTCGGAAATTGTGAAATTAATGAATTTAATGCTACAATAGATGCCACAATTATGCCTCAGTTGGTTCGATTGGATGTATGTTTTTTTCTTTTCGATCCATATAATAAATTCTTCGTTGCGACAACGACTCGAATTTATAACATCATAATATACATGTGAAGTATGAATAGTATATTATTAAGTTAATCTCGTTGTATCAAAAATCAAGATAGGATATGTTCAGAACTTCAGATAGCTTATGTAGCAATACAAAACCATGTGCAATCACAAGGGTGTAACGTATTATATATATATATATATAATTATTATTATTATTAAGTGAGGTATACTTTACTTTAATTTCGGTAAAGACCTTTATGAAATCGTATCAATTTTTATGAATTTTGATCTGAATTTTTGTGTGGATGATAATTTCATTGAAATCTACATATGAATAAAATTTGAGAATTTTTCAAGTACAATAACTATTTTTTTGAATTTGCCTATATTTCTCTCCTTTTTTCGATGCCATTATATTTTACAAAATCAGGATAAATAGTTCTAGTACTTAAAAAATTCTCAAATTTTATTCATAGGTAATCTCATTAAACTTATCATCCACACAAAAAAAAAATTCAAATCAAAATTCTTAAAAATAGATCTGATTTCATTAAACTTCTTACCGAAATTTAAGTAAGGTATACCTCACTTGATAAGTATTCTATATACATGTGCAGATTTTCTATTATCAGTTCGTTCTGACAATAAATATATCAGGATGAAGAATGTGGACCACTAGATTTACATACTTTGACTCAAAGTGTATGCACTTGTCAAAACTTCTCCATAATTTATGGTCCACATTCTTCATTCTGATATATTTATTGTCATGACGAACTGACAATAGAAATACTATATACATGTGTATATATATATATATATATATATATATATACAGTGGTTCTCTCATAAGGGATCCCTTATTTTAATTTCGGTAAGGACCACTATGAAATCATATCGATTTGAATGAATTTTAATCTGAATTTTTTTGTGGATGATAAGTAAATTGAAATCTACCTATGAATAAAATTTAAGAATTTTTCAAGCACGAAAACTATTTTTCTTGAATTTCCTATATTTCGCCTATTTTTCTAATGCCTTCATATTTAAAAAAATCGGTAAAAATGGTTTAAGTACTTGAAAAAATTTGAAATTTTATTCATAGGTAGATTTCAACGAACTTATCATCCACAAAAAAATTCAAATTAAAATTCATTCAAATCGATATGATTTCATGGTGGTCCTTACCGAAATTAAAATAAGGGATCCCTTATGAGAGAACTACTGATATATATATAATGAATTTTTATTAAGTTCTATCATTTTGATAAAATGTAAATGAATCCTTAAATATAAATAAAATTAGTTGATTTTAAAATTTTGTTATATTCTTCATTAAAGTTTGCCTAATAATAAGCTATATAAGGTTTGCCTAATAATATGTGGAAACAACTATTTAAAAAAGTTGACATTAACCTACCATATTGGTACACGTTAGTGCTTGATCATTCACTTTAAAGTTTGACCACATCAAAACGGTAAAAAGATTTAAACTCCTACCACTCTTAATTTAATAAAAAAATTAGATGGGTCTACACCATTAAAATAAAAAAATAAAAATAGAGATCTAAATATCCAATATGGACTATGGAGATTGAATCTCCAATTTTTTCTTTTTAATTTTTTTCTAATTTTTGATTCTTTTTTTTTTTAATATTTTTTTTCTTATCTCCAATATCAATTATCCATCTTACAAGAAAAGAAAAGAAAAGAAAAAATCAGTTTCTCAATCTTATTATTTTGTTGTAAATGTTTTATAATCAGTCTATCTAAAAGATGAATGATGGAGATCCATCTATTTTTTTTTAGGAATTTTTTTCATGAAATAACTAAAATACCTTTTCAACAGTTGAGTTTGACTAAAGGGTCGTTTGTTTTTTTCACTTAAAACTTAATGGGTTTAGACATAAATTATTAAGTTGTTTTGTTAGTTTTTTTAAGTGGTCAAACAGATTAAGAAATCATGACTTTTAACTTCATTTCAAATAAAGGAATTGCATTTAATATATTTTCTTTCAATATTATCCTGCCAAACATAACATATTTCCAATTTTATCATAAATTTATATTATACAAATTTATTTCTTTTAACTTATTATTTATAATAAACAAATCACATCATTACTTTCAACACCATTGTTGAACATTCAATTCAATTTTATTTTTTTAAATCAAAATCATTATTTATCCTATTTGTTTTTTTTAATTAAAAAAAAAACAATTATTTATCATATCTTAGTCATGAATGATATATTGTAATTATTACATAAAAATGGTTTAAAATTTGTTAAATTATTTTTTTTAGTTGTTTGTATCATATAAAATGGAAATACATAATAATTAATAATAATAAGGGTATAAGTGTCAGATTACTTGTTTTTAAACCATATTATATTTTAAAAACAAGCAAATTGACGTTCTATTCAGAGGTGATAACATGTCATTCAGATTCAGGTTTCAATAAAATTTAGGACTATTCAGTCTTCAGGTAAAAAAAACAAACGACCCCTAGTCGGTGTCGGTTTTGAAAAAAGTTGTTTTCACATGAAAGGAACATCATCTAGGTTGTGTGTAATTACATTTTCTTCATTTAATATTATGATTTTTTATTTTATTTTTAGCGAATATTATATAAACAAATAGAGTGATGCTATTTTGCCCAAATTTGGTGCCCAAATCTGTTAAACAATCTAAATGAATGGATGAGAGTGTTGCCACGTCATTTGAACACCAGATTTGGGCATCAAATTTGGACAAAGTAGCATTACTCAAACAAATAACAATACAGTATATGATTACTTTGTTAGGTGATGATCTGGTTCTGGATAATTTCAAGTCGCTTTACTGTAATATATAATACTACCCATCGATCTACGAAAATATCTAACAACCACATGATGCTTTTGGCAGTTGATTTTGAAATTGACTAGTGGATCGTTAAAATTAGTTTATTTATTGAATCTAAAACTTTTAAATATTACAAGTAGAAGTGGGATATGAACCTTTTTCAAAGAAGATCACTATTAATTTATAAATTGCAGAAAAAGCGTATCTACATGTAATCTTCAAATGTCGCCCCCATGTGAGAGTAAATTCCAGAATGTTGCATTTTTATAATCTATTCAACTCCACCTTGCACTTTAAGGTCATATTACCCTTGAGGATTTTTCTAGGGAGGAAGGACTCGAACCAGTAACTCCATGGTATAGGTGTAAAGGGTTTTAACATCGAACCAATCTCATCTCGTCTTAAGGTCATATTACCTTTATTTAAGCATTCATTCGCTTGCCACTGCCCCTTCAAACTTAGGTACACAATATCGGGTCATGCTATTATCCAGGATCAGTAATTATAAGTATCTGTTTACTATCTATTATATTTTAATCTAACGGTTCAAATAAATGAGAAATTTTAAAAATAAAATAAATGATGACTCTATCTTGCATTGTTAAACCCACAACATCTAAGGTTTGTGTTGATGATAAAAACAAAGTGTATTGATGATTGATTAATAATTTAATAACCTTCGAGGTCCGAAGGTTATTAATCAATCACCAATGTGTCTTATTTTTATTATCAACAATTTGTAATGAAATATTTAATTAGTTTATAAAATTTGTATAGTTACTTAATTCTTAATAGTTAATAGCTATAAGAGGAATCATCTAATATAAATACTGAAGTTTGACCCCGATCGAGCTAGGGGTTTCGATGGTTGATTTCAACTGTTAAAAACATGATTTAAAAAATAACTCTTAATTTATAGAAGAATATTTAAATACTTTGTAAATTGTAATTATATATATACGGTTTTTTTATTGTCAGTTCGAACCGATATAAATATATCAGTTCCTTGCACGTGGACCACAGGATTTAAATGTTTTGACTTGACTGCACGCATTTATCAAAGCATCTTTTAAATCCAATGGTCTACATGCAAGGAACTGATATATTTTATATCAGTTCGAACTTACAATAGAAGAACTTACAATAGAAGGACTGTATATATATATATATATATATGAAACTTAAGTTGTTATTATATAGGTAATAGGGAATGCAATTGATTTTAATACTTTTGTTTTTTTTATTTTTAATTTCGAATTAATCGTAGTAACAAGAAAAAAAAAAAAAAAAGAAGAGAAAGCGATAGATAAAAAAATAAAAAAATAAAAGTAGAGAAAGCGATAAAAAGAAAAAGTAGATGCAGGAGATCGTACTTTAAGCTTTGAAACCTGTTTTTTTTTTCCCCCGCTTTTAAACCTGTTTTTATCTACTTCAAAGTTGAAGCCGCCACGGCATGTGCGTAAATGGCATTATCACGTGCTACAGCCTCGCACGAAGGAGACACACGTGTAACTTGCATCCTCTAGTGCGGCAGACCGCAGACCAACTCTTTTGGAATTCGCAGTTAAGACCCTCCCTTGTCTTTTCTTTTTGGCATGAATGGCAGGGACCTTATCGTAATTTCGATTTGTATGGTACAGAATTAGAATCTGATGAGAAGGTACGGTTGCTTAATACTTAATCTAACTCACGTGATTATCCACATTCTAACAGGTTTCCTCATAATAATGGTTTTTTTTTTTCCCTTCTAAATCCGACATTGTTGAGATGATACATATAATGTCGGAATTCATGCCTAAGTGGTGTAGCTCCATTTTTAAGATTTCAACCAAAAACTCAAATGGGCAAATGGCCCTTTGATTCATTGGTAATTTCACAATTAGATTGCTAATTTGATGATTTATTGGTACAATATTCGGCCAGATGTTATATACAATTGTGAAACTATTGGATGTGTGACTTTTTATTTATTTATTTATAATATCTATTAACCTGGGACCATGTATTTTTTTAAAAACTTTCATCATTGGTAAGATTCGAACCGTTAACATGAGAGTCATTTTACCTAAACCTCAAACTCGTTCATCTACCAGCAAAGTTACGCCTTGTTGGCATGTAATTGTAGTTCAATTGATAAATTTGAGAGTTGGGGAGGCTATGAATTGAATTTACAACTTATTTTATATGTATATGATAAACTTATCACCTAATGTCCGGATCATCCCATTTTTTGTCAAAATTAAAAATATATATTGAGACTTTTTTATTAATTCCATAAGATTATATCTAGATATTACATAGCAATATTTTTTTCATTAAAATAAAATCTCTCTCTTTCCTTTGAAAAAAATTAATAGTCTATTGGCTAAGGTAAGCGGAGATAAATCAATAATTTTGATTAAATTATAAGATAATATATTATTTAATTTACTTAGTAAAAACATATAATCTCACTCATTCAATAAATTAGTAATTTATTAAAAGATAAACCGTCATACACGATATATTGTTCGTTTTGACCCCTTGAATCTTATGATTTTATTCTTAAAAGAGCTCTTGTGGCATCCGGACTAATTTGTGTTTATTTATATCATATATTAGTATTAATATCGTGATAGAAAATGCTAACAATATTGCCAATGAAGGATAATCCATATGTTTTTTTTAGAGCTCTTTTTTTTTATGGATAAAAGTTTGATAATTAATAGATTAAGCCAAACAATACATCATAGATGATAAGTATCATGCGTAACCCTTATGAAATTTTAGTGTCAACGGATCTTAAAAGTTTCGGGATTGTATTCTTATATGATCTCAAATCAACGGACTAATTGCACAAACGTCCCCCTAAGTTTAGACATAATTGCATGCATATGGAACTTTTATCCATAATTGTACAAACGTCCCCTACCGTTAGTTGACTTCCGTTAACTCTAACCGTTGACCACAAATTTAACTCACAATGACTAAAGTGCCCTTAGTTACCTATTTTATAATTTAAATCAATAATTAAAAAACGAAACAAAAAAAAAAAAAAAACAAAGAAAACAAAAAAAAATAAAATCAATCATTTTTTTTTTCTCTTTCATTTTCTCAACCCCCAAATACAATCAAAAAATAAACTTAACAAACAAATAAAACCCAATCCCACAAATAAAAACCAAAACTCAAATCCTCAAACAACAACAAAAAATCAAATCCACAAATAAAAACCCAAATCCATCAATACCACAACCAATTAACCATATCCATTTATATAGAACTTCAACGGTGGATTTTTAACTTTTTAGGTTGAAGTTATATTTTTTTATTAAAACCCAAATCCATCAATGCCACAACCAATTAATCACATCCATTAAAAAAAATAAAAAATAGAACTTCAACCTAGAAAGTTAAAAATCCACCGTTGAAGTTCTATATATATATATATATTTAAATGGATATGGTTAACTGGTTGTGAAATTGATGGATTTAGATTTTTATTTGTGGATTTGATTTTTGGCTGTTGTTGTTTGAGGATTTCAGTTTTGGTTTTGATTTTTGGGATTGAGTTTTGGTTTTTGTTTGTTAAGTTTGTTTGGATTGTGTTTGGGGGTTGAGAAAATGAAAGAGAAAAAAAAAATGATTGCTTTTGTTTTTTTGTTTTTTTGTTTTCTTTGTCTTTTCTGTTTCGTTTTTTAATTATTAATTTAAATAATAAAATAGGTAACTAGGGACACTTTAGTCATTGTGGGTTAAAATTATGGTCAACGGTTAGAGTTAACGGAAGTCAACTAACGGCAGAGGATGTTTGTTTAATTACGGGTAAAAGTTCCATATACATGAAATTATGCCTAAAATTAGGGGACGTTTGTGCAATTAGTCCCAAATCAACTGTTAAAAAAAGGGTGTCCCAATGAGCAAATTATTTTTTTTCACCGTCCATACTCCATAGATGCACGTGTAACACGAATGGTATTAACAAAACGACAAAAGAAGACAGTTGTCTGAAAACACACACCCAACACATGTTGAATTCTAACAGCTTCCACGTAAGAACAAGGAATCGATAGTTCAACTTCAGACAGAAATAGCCCCTCTCTTGGCTCCTAGCTTGTTGAGTTCATACCCCACGTCATCACAAGATTAGTTGAACTCGGCCCCACTTTCAAATTTGCTTGTCGTTTTCCGTATTACGTGGCAAAATCAACGTCAACATCATCATCAGATCCAAACACTTTAATAAATAAAATAAAAATAAAATAATAATTTTGGGTTTGTTGTCTCCTTTTGAACCGTCAATGAGATAAACGATGGAGAAGCCATGTAAATAAGGAGGACTTTGCCAGCTATAACGCATTACTACTTTTGTATTTATTTATTTATTTTATATTAAATTAAATTAATAATTTTGAGTTTTTAAGAATAAACATGGTTTGAGTTTCGAAAAAGACAGCATCTCTCTTTATTTAATTATTTATTTTTTCGATATCTATTTATCTACCCACCTATTAGATCAGGTATTTGTTTTGAAGTTTTTTACCATTGACAGTTTTTAGTTCGAATCCTATAAATGATGAAAGTTTTTTTTTTTTTTTTTTTTAAATCTGGTCCTGAAATAATATATATTGTAAAAAATAAAATAAAATAAAATATTTGAACCACTGACTTGAGAGTCATTTGTCCGAGCGATAAGTTCGTCCCTCTACCCGTTAAGATATATTAATTTTTTTATGTGCGTGTGTTTTGGGGATTCGCCCGTTTACTTCACAATCCCACGATTCGCGCTATTGTAAGCCGTATGCATCCATCGTACCGTGTCCTGCTCTCTCTCTCTCGTGCATTTCTGATTTCTTCACGAAATATTATTACTATTATTAAAGGGACTGTTTATGTTTATTATAAACCGACGGCGCATTTTAGCTTCTCGAGATATACTCGTAAAAAAAAAAATAAATAATAAATAAATTTAAACAACATAGCTTTTGATTTGCTTTTATATTCTTCACCGGTAGGCAGCTAGTTGTATCATGTGTGTATTTTTCAACCGTATTAATAATATCTTTGATTAAAATCTTATATTTTAATTATTATTTTTTAATCCGTAATAATCTAAAATATATTTATGGCACGAGAAAACCTCACTTTACAGTGGGAGCTATTATCTGAATCATACTTGTAGTTGTCGATAAATATCGTCTTGATTTTTAAGGTTATGACAAGATATGTATAGTTTACTCTATTAGTGGTAATATAAAATTAAAATGTATCGATATATTAATTATAACGTCATTTCACTATTGTAATTAAGTTGATACCATGTTACTCTATTAGTAGGATGCAACTTGCAAGAGATATGTAGGCATGTAGCATTATTCAATAAATTAATTTGTTGTAAACTTGTAACATTTAATTTTGTTTTTATGCTTTAAAATATTTTATAATAAAATTGTAAGAAAAAAAAAAAAAAACTTTATTAAAGAAATCATTCATGGACCTAAGGAATTTAAAATGTTAATAATAAAATTAGCGAGTGGAATATGTTTTATCGTTGTTATATTGTCTATTTATGAATAAAGAGGGTAGCAAACCACATAACAAAAAAATATATTTCCAAGTCAAGTGTATATAAAATATCTATAGATATACTTACTTTTGAATATAGTGTATAATTAATATTTCTTTATATATATATATAAAATCAAATTGATCTATAGAAAGAAAAAAAACATCGCATACAATCATATATCGAAAAACCCTAAAACCATACAAAGATAACTAAATATAAAAAAGAGAAAAGAGAAAAGATATAAAATGATCCATTGTTATTATAATTCTTTTTTTTATTAAATCTAGAACCGAACATGTCGGTGGTACCTATCAATATCAAACACATCAAGTCTGATCTATATATTTACTCATGTATGTGGGAGAGATTTACTCTTATTATTGAAAAGTTTTACGGTTTTATGGACAAAAATGAGATTATATATACAATACCTTGGCAAAGAAGGTAAATGATCCATTAGTTAGGAGGTTTATTCACTTTATTCCATTTTCTTTATAAAACTAACTAACGTTTTGAATAAGTTAGGTAAGATGTGACCAATAAAGATTATAATAAATCACAAAACTATATACAAACTTAAAAATCATCTCTAGTTGCAATTATAAAGTTGGATTATAAAATATAAAGCTTGCTTTTAATTAGAAATTACCGTTTTTCAACAACAAAAATATAAAGAAATAAAAATTTAAAACAACCGTCTATTGTATTAGGTAAATATCTCACCCCCCCCCCCCCCCCCCCCCCCCCCCCCAAAAAAAAAAAAAAAAAAAAAAAAAAAAACTTTAATAACCACCGATCAATATGGTTTAATGGTTGTAAAAAACGCTTATTTAACCTATCACTATTTCAGATTCGAGTGATATTCAAAACACATTCTTAATAGCATAACATAATAATAAAAATTATTAACCAAAAAAAACAAAAAACAGTTGTAAAATGATGGGCCATGGACATGGTTTGATTAGCCGCTAAATTAAGGCATCATATTGCTGGCTTAGCTAATTAGAGAAATAATTGGACAAGGAATTTGGTCAAAAGCATTATTAAACATTAAAGTTTAAATGGAATTATTTCATTATTTCATTCAAATACAATCTCATTGGTTAGATAGTTAGTTGATCATTACTTGTGTGGATAAAGTTTGAACTATTAATCAAACTCAATGTTTACTAATATAATTATATTAGTAGTTATCTTATGCAAGAGTAATAATTCTAATAATTATAGACCATGAAGCTTGATCAAATCATAAATATCTATAATTCTTTTAAAAACATTTAATTTATATGGTTTATAAGTAATTATATGTGTTCAAAATTTACATCGATTCGATTAATACGAGTCAATTTATCTTCAAATCATAGATAATTCAATATCATACTATACATATCTTATAAGTTACCGATTCAGATGGTAGGTATAATATTTGGACTGTTGACCTGTGAGTCATTTACCTAAGCCCCAAGTTCGTCCATCTGCCAGCGACCTACGCCCCTGTTGGCCATATCAGGTAGTTTTTATTTAGAATATATATAAACATAATTTATTTATTAGACCTACATTAATTGTGTTAAAAACTTTATTGTAGTCAAATCAATATTGAATATTTTTCTTTGCACAAATAGAACTTTGGGTTGTATCGCATTATGCAAAACAATGAGCTACAAGTTTTTATTTTTATATTTTTATTATTAAATTAACTTTTTGATAATGCATGTATCCATCTTTAAAAGTGATTGTGGGCGGAGTAAGTAGTGCTTTTGCTTTCTTATAGTTTTTTTTTTTTTTTTTTTTTTTTTTTTTTTTTTTTTTGAATTTAATTTAATTTAATATATACTCTAATTACTATTTGAAACTAAATATGATATATATTATATAATACACTTTAGTAATGGAAGTCTAAGCTTATGATTAATTAAGATAATATTGAGGATCCATCCATGATCACTTTGATTACTTTTAAAATTGCCATCTTTTTCTTCCATACTTGTAAACTGAAAACTTAGTGGGCTTGGCTATTAATTTCTTCTTAATTGGATTATTAAATTTAAGCAAGGACACATTGATGGGATCTAAGCAACATTGCCCCCCCCACCCCCACCCCCACTTTGCCAATTTTATACTAAATATCACATTTATATTCTCACTCAATTATTTTAGGCTTCCGCTTATATCTTAAATGATTGTACACTTCCTCTTTACATTGGTGATAGGGGTTCGAGTCTCACATTTATCTATAAAATCACAATCTGTGGGAAAATCTTCTTCTTGCAATGGGAGTTACTTTTCAAGGCGTGCTTGTTTACGGTTAGTTGATCTTACTAGTTTCTAACACGCTCCCTGTCCTGCCCGATGTTAGACTCCAAAGTTCCAACATTTGTGGGAAATTGCATCTCATTTGTTTTAGAACAAAAACAAAGATTTCATTGTTTCATAATACATAACAGAGTTTCTATTATGCGCGAACATCCACACTGTTGAAGTTGAATCCTTTCCTCACATTAGTTATTTTCTCACATTTTTCAAAGTTATTGATAAAGTAATAATATAAATTAATCATTTATTATAATGGTTATATGTTATGAGATCATTAAAGGTGAGGAAGAGCAGATGTGAGAAGAAGATCCAAATTCTTTATATACAAACAAATTTAGAATACATAATCAATTATCAAGGCCGCCAGATCAATCATTTAGGTCCAAATTGCAAGGCAAGTAATTCATTCATATTGCAGGACCAAATAATAAGTATCAATGGACAATATTCTCAACACGATACATATAATTTTCAAAGTAATTAGCTAGATGAATATTGATGATCAATATTATTAACACATCAAAGTAAAAAACAGTAATAATCAAAAACTCCAACCACTCTATTTAATTCGAAGAGGCTCCACACAAGAAAATGATGTTCCAGTTAAAGTACCACGGACTGCCAACGCCATGCTACATGAATACAGATATATAAAACCAAAACAACAAAAGTGCAGATGCAGTGAAGATTTTTACGAATCTTTCTTTTTTCCTTCAACATGCAATCACAGATTGCTAGACAAAGAACTAACCGAACAGGTTTGTGTTCTTCTTTTTTTTTTTTTCCTGATAAAAAGTATAAATAATCGGCTTTTATATATGCATGCATGATTTGTCCTTCAAAAAAGCACTTGAAATGCAGAAGCCAACAAAAACCCCTTAAAGAATTTAAGTTAGAAAAAAGTCCTTTTCTTTTAATTTTTTTTTTTTAAATGGTTAGCCACCCAATTATGTTGGATTTGTCAAAGTGGTGGAGCCTTCGTGTGATCATCATCTAAATTGTGTCCAGTTGTTAGGTCAGGAGTCACTGTCTTTGCAAGCTTGAAAACGGAAAGCTTGTCAATTCCACATTTCCACTAATCAAATTCATTTTAATCTGATAAGATAAACCAGAATACTAGTCAGTGGACGTAGTTATGATTATATATATTTCTACATAGACTGAATGACTGTTGTGTGGCAATAAGTTATCAAGCACGAAAATTAAGTCATTGGGTTTGAACGAGAGAAGCGTGTATGTTCTGGATGGTGAAATCTTAATCGGAAATGAAATGAAATTCAATGGAACTTGATTCTAATTCTATCTATTCCTGATTAGTAAACGTGCCATCTGGAGGGGGGAATCAAATTCCAATTCTATGAGGAATTTACTTCTTGATTTATGTGTGAGACCTACATAATCTGATTCCAACTAATTTTAGTAAACATGATAATCATAAATCAATAATTAAGTTCTATTTCTCTCGTTAGAGTTTCTTATCGATAAACACGAAATAAGTCTTTAACACCTATTCTAGTCAATTGATAGCAAAACTTAAATATATCAATACAAATGTTTTTTTTTTTAAGGAATGCAAATATCCTTCATTGATAACACCTAATCTAGTCAACTGATAGGGAAAATGTAGGTTTTGACCTAACTTCATCATGCTAACAAGAATCCAAAAGCAATTTTGAAGACAAACCCAATTTTATTTCTTCATCTTTTCAATAACCGAGAGACCAGTTTTCTCATCAACCAAACAGGAAAAAGAAACAGAAAAAAAGCTAGCAATTCCTGTAAGCCGCCTAATAACAGTAATACATAACTTTATTATTGGTTGAAGTATTACACTATTACATAAATTCGGGGTTTTTTGAGAAGAGGGATGACTTGAGCCTGTAGGCCGCAACCTCGTGGTGCAGTTATGACGGGTTTACCATCGGATCACCTCATCGATCTTGTCATAACAGTAATACATAATTAGTAATAATGATTTCAAAGTTGAGTTATTGGAGGGTAGGTGGCCGGGGGCATGGCGTGCATGGGATGTGAACATGAATATTATCAACACACATAAATTAAATATGGGGTCTAATTTGTTGATCTTGTGATTTTCTATCATGAAATCAATGTAGGACCACGATGATTATGATGCACATATATACAATTGTTAACAGGGTTGGTTCTTTCTTGTTCGTTTCTGGCTGCTATTGTATTTGGAAACTTAATTATTGGGCTTATCATCAACTTTCCCCAGAAAATGACAATGGCCTACGGTTGAGTACCGCGGAAATGAGAAAAACTTGTGTGAGACGACCAATTTGTCAAGAAAATTTTAAGGGAATTAAAATAATTAGTGAAATGGAATTTGAAGTCTTCTCTGCATATATAGTTGAGTTGAATTTGGTTTCTAATCTTTTGATCACAATTTTACTTGTCCTTGAGGAAAGAACATATCAATATCAATAACCAATCACATGCATTAAAAAGTTTAAGAAAAAGATCATATCAACAAAGGATCTAAATCCATATTTATAAGTCACCACCCTATATTAGTTATCACTATAACTGCTTGTGATACTCTTCATGTGTGGGGCAATAGTTTTACGTAAAAATTATCGAGAAGGTTCATTTTCAGGTATTTATCTCGAACTATATCAACTAATCATATAATATCTTTTGTTGTCATGACCTATAGACAAACCATTTCACTTAACAAGTGGGAATATGCTCATGAGTTCCGTTCCACCAAAATGAAATGTCCAATTTCATCATTAAATAACCGAATGTGTACATTTTAATGCGCGTAATGCAATGAACTATTGGTTTTGATCTCACTATTCATGAAATGTAATGCATCAATTAACCTAATTAAGTACAATGGCAGCATATGAATTCATGTTTATGCGAACAATAATTCAATTAACTGATTTAATTGCAATGTGAAAACTGATGTAATATATCAAAAATCACTTTCCATTAATAAGATGTTTCCAACAACATAACAACTATAATAAATTCTGAAATTCAAATTTGAAAAATAAATGTGTGATAAATGCTATTAAAAGCTTATTCTCTAGAAAATACTTTCTACCAAAACATTGATGAACTTGTCCTCCTAAGGGAGGATAGAGAAAAAGAAAAGAAAAAACTAGCTAGTGTAAAAAGTGTAAAACCTGAAATTGTCTTATTGAAGAAATTATAATTAAATATACCAAACCTCTCAACATCATTGGATGATTGGAGAATAACAACACTGATTGGATGATTAATAAGAAGGCTTATCTCCAAAAAATATCTTTCATATAATAATAATAATAATAATAATAATAATAAAATAGAAAAGTAATTAACCCTATAATTAATTGTTGTGGTCGCCATCATATTGTTGAATTGGTTAGCACTAATTACTTGCTACTAGTTTGTATTATATAATTTTTAGAGACCTCGAACAAGTAGGAGTTTATCTGGGTATATCAAGATCAGTCATTACATGTACGACTCAAATATCAACATTATATAGTGGGACTCGATTACTCAAACCTAGCACCGTAAAATTGAAAGGAAAAATGTACACCAATTGAGCTAAAAGGAGGTGTCCACTTGTTTAATTATTATTTCACTAAATAAAAACAAAAAAAAAAAAAAGATACAATTAGTGACAAAGCTACAATAATTCACCTAACAATTAGATTGAGAATGCCTAATTGGTTGTGGAATTGTTGTCGCCTTAGTGCGAGTCTAAAGTTTTTTGGGCCGTTGCAAATGGAGACAATAATCAAACAATATAGTGACACTAATAACCAAGAGTAGCGATCACTCATTTTTTTTAATATCGTTATGATCATTAGAGATATATCAACTTGCTTAATAATTAATTTAGACCATTAATTATTAAGTGATAATATGTGAACAGCTCATTTTCCACTATTACGATATAATTATACATGTTATGAAAATAGATATTATCGTAAATCACCTCTTAACACAAGTGGTAGTATAACACAGAAATACGATCTCATGCCTCATTCGGGTTGGAACAATAATATTAATTAAACCCTTTAATTACAAGTCTGATAATCTAGGATTCTGCAAGAAAAATTTAAGAAATCCTGCACTTAAATTAAAAGTCCAATACCGTTATGGGCTGAATTCGTAAGTCCAGCCCATGTTAATGCCCAAAGACTCTGCCGTTTTCTAGTTGTTTGTATAGAAGTTTATTTCAAGCTGGATTTGAATCTTTAACTTAGAGCTACAATTTTTTGGGACTCACACACTTGAGGTAGCACTAACATAAATATGTGTATTGATAATATATCAGTTGAAATTCCTTTCTTTTCACCCGTCTTCCACGTGTTAGTGGTGGTCGAGTTCGAGTCTCACTATATACATTTTACAAGTATGTGTGAGATTTTTATTTCCGGTGTTGTGGGAGTAAATTTATTTCGTTAGAAAAGTCAATATTTGAACTACAAAGGTAGTGTTTGATCTCAACCGGTCCCAATAGATCAATTCGGTTTCATCATAATTTATTGTAATTCTTTAATATATAAAAAATCCTTTCTTTTCTACTTCTATTAGAACCTTACTACATAGTGCCATAGTGGTAACATTACATAAATTTAGGTTTTCTTTTTAGGTGGAGGATGACTCGAACCCACAATCTCATATCGTAGCTGTAAGGGTTTACCACTAGATAAAATTCATCTCGTCGTGGTGAGAGTGGTTTGAGTCTTGTTTAATTTACTCGTAAAAATACTATTAAGGATAATTTAGGGACTATTTGAGCTGAATAAGTAAACATTGAAAATAATGAGATGAGGTTGATCTGGTGGTAAACCCTTCACACCCACACTACGAAGTTACGGGTTCAAGTCCTCCCCCTTCCAAAAAACCCCTGAATTTATGTAATGGTGTAGTATTTCAAAACAAAACAAAACAAAAGTAAACATTGAAAAAAAAAAACAAATGTGGTCGAACTGGGCTTTAAAAGCCCATGACTGAAATGGATCCGTTTCAGTTCTGTGTAAACACACACGTGTCAGCTCCAAGTGGTCTCTACAAGCTTAAAAAAAAAATGGCGATGATATTGCACTCACTGTCACTGTCCTCTCTATTTCGCCGACCAAACCCCAACTCTTCAAGAACATCCAAAACCGCCACTTCAATTCACTACTCCGCATCACCATCACCGCATATGGAAAACACCCAATCTAAGAAGCGAGTGGCCGTCTGCGGCGGCGGTGTCATCGGCGTTTGCACCGCTTACTTCTTAGCCAAAAAGGGCGCCGCCGTCACACTAATCGAGAAATCCTCCGTCGCATGCGCTGCCTCGGGAAAAGCCGGAGGCTTCCTCGCTCTGGACTGGTGCGACAATGGAGCCATCTCTTCCCTTGCTCGCGCCAGCTTCAATCTCCACCGTTCGCTCTCCGATGAGCTCAACGGCCCCGAAAATTACGGGTACCGACCACTGACTACTCTCAGCCTCACCGTAACCGAATCGCAAACCACCTCAACCTCTACCAACGCCGGTTCCAGCTCTATCCTCCCTTCGTGGGTCGACGGCCCGATTAAGAGTCCGAGAACAATCGGGTCACCCGAGACGACGGCCCAAGTTCACCCGAAGTTGTTTACCAAGACTCTATTAAACAAAGCTGTGAATGATTACGGTGTGGAGGTTGTGATAGGGAAAGTGGAGCGAGTAGTAGGTGTTGAAGTTGAAGGAGGGAGAGTTGACTCGGTGGTGTTAGAGGGCGGTCGAGTCATCGAGTCAGACTCGGTGGTGTTGGCGCTCGGTCCATGGTCTGGTAAATTCGAAATGTTGTCGTCGATTTTTAGAGTGTATGGTCTCAAGGCTCATAGTATTGTTGTGGAGCCAAAAGAGGGTGCTTCTATAACGCCACACGCTCTGTTTTTGAGCTATTTTCCTGCTCGTGGTGGAAAAGCTTTGGACCCAGAAGTGTATCCTCGTCCAACTGGTAATTTTTGTTTGTAAATTTGATTGCTTTTTTGTGATCAATTTTGATTTTTGGGTATTCTAATTTGAGTAGCAATTTGAGGTTCTTAAATAATAGAAAGTTAGGCATTGTTTAGATAATGTAATGTTTTAGTTGCACAATACTTGCATAGATTAGATGACTTTTGATACTTGTTTAGAAGCGCATTTGGTTGATTCTTATTAATGTAGAAAACCCAATTTTGGTAAGTAGAAGAAAGGAGAATTGACATTGTTGTTTATTGATGGATTTGTATTATAAGTATCGAAAAATTTGAACCTTTCGGGTAGTATTCCAGAGACGACATTCGTAAACCATGATGGAAAATGAGAAGATTGCAAGGGCTTAGGAAGAAGGTGTATTTTTCTTTATAAATTTTATTACTTTTTTTGTGATCATTTTGATTTTTGACTGTTCTAATCTGAGTAGCAATTTGAGGTCCTAATAAGAGAAAGCTAAGATTAGGCATTGTTTAGATAATGTAACATTTTAGTTGTACAATATTTACTTTGATTAGATGACTTTTGATGCGTATTTAGAAGCACATTTGGTTGATTCTTATTAATGTAGAAAAACCCAATTTTGTTAAGTAGAAGAAAGGAGAATTGGCATTGTTGTCATTGATACGTATTTACAAGCGCATTTCTTTGATTCTTATTAATGTAGAAAATCCATTTTTGTTAAGTAGAAGAAAGGAGAATCGGCATTGTTGTTTGCTGATGAATTTGTAATATTATCATTGAAAATTTTGAACCTTTCTGGTAGAGACGACATCCTAAACCACAATAGAAAATGAGATGATTGTTTAGATAATATAGCATTTTAGTTGCACTCTTGCATTGATGAGATGACTTTTGATGCAGTATTTACAAGCTCATTTCTTTGATTATTATTAATTTAGAAAACCCCAATTTTGTTAAGTAGAAGAAAGGAGAATCGGCATTGTTGTTTGTTGATGAATTTGTAATATTTTTATCGAAAATTTTGGACCTTTCGGGTAGTATTCCAGAGACGCATCCCAATTCCTAAATCCTAAACCACAATAGAAAATGAGAAGATTGCAAGGAAGAAGGTGAACAAATTGTTAATATAATTTGCATTTAGGAAACTATATTACTCCTATAAGAGGAAGATAAATAATGAAATGCGATTAATTGTACAATTCTAGCAATTTAAGATACAATGTTATTCTTTGGTTCTTAATTTCGTCCACGTTTTTTTTTTTTTTCCTGTCTTCACGGAGTCAATCAGTCAGTGCTTCATTATCTGTAATTTCTCCATGAAACTTGGTAACTCAAATTTATTGACTGATTCTTCTGAACCTGTCTGCAATTAGAGATCTGAATATCTGATCTTAAGTATATACAGCTATTTGTTACTTTAGCTATCGGTTAGTTAATTGATTCCTTACTTTTAACTTTAAGCTATCTTCCCAAACATGCTCGATTATCTTTACTTCTCCTTTTATACTAGACTTGTTATCCATTTGCATGTGAACAAATGAATACGAACCTTTTCCTTTTGTTTTTCCGAAGTACTTTCTACATGATGATAAAATGGCATGTAAAGGCTCTCCGAACTGCTGTTAATATATCGATTGATTGGTTTCAGGGGAGGTGTACGTGTGTGGGATGTCATCAGAGCAAGAGGTACCAGACAACCCAGAAGAAATTGCAGGTGACCTGGATTCAATACAGGTGCTAAAGAGGGTGGCCAGGACGGTATCGAGCCATTTAGGGGAAGGGGAGGCACAAGTAAAGGCGGAGCAAGCATGTTTCTTGCCTTGTACTGATGACAGTATTCCCATCATAGGGGAAATTCCAGGCGCTAAAGGTTGTTATGTAGCAACTGGGCATAGTTGCTGGGGTATTCTTAATGGTCCTGCAACTGGGGCTGCTTTGGCCGAGCTTGTGATAGACGGCCATGCAAGCATAGTTGATCTTAGTCGGTTTAGTCCTACCAGATTTGTTCGACGTAGACAAATATAGACATTATAAGGTACAAGAGGATTGATGAGAATGTTGTTATTAGTATATACATAGTTGTATTATCTCATTGACAAATAAAACATTCATTCTGTAAAACATATAAAAGCATTTGAAAATACAGCTTTTTTCTCCGATCAAGTTAGAACCTGATTTTTTTTCATGCGGGTTAACCGATTATCTTTAATCGGTAATAATAATAGCAACTTGTGAGGGGGATAAAAGATTTGCATTTGCTATATTCTAAAAAATACAGTTGGGAATGTGTGGTGATCATTAAACAAATATTTTGGTTTGGTTCTGACATTTCTATTAAGATAATTCTTGAGATTGGAATATTGGATGGGTTATTTATGGATATGTATGTATGTATATTAATGGCATTCACATTACAACTCACAAAGATTACTTTATTCCTCACTAGATTACTTTATTCCTCACTAGATTGGAATTTTATTCCATGGAATTTAAGATTCACAGCAAGTCAGTAACTCTAAGTCTATAACATTCTTTAATAGTTTAAATGTCCGTGTTTTATAATCCAATGTTTCAAACACAGCTCGATACAAATTACAGTTAATGCCAACTAATGCCGTTGACGGACTGTCCCTTCAAATTTAAGGATAGATTTAGTAAACTTTCATTCACTTGACTTTGAAATACGATAGGGATTTACTAGAACGATCTACTGAAATAATAGGAATGTTGAGATTAAACAATATATGTGCGGTTCGAATATCTACTTCCACAACCCGGAAAGAAAACTCCACATACATGCTTATAGAATGTGTATGGTGAGATTTAAACCCATCACCACATATATGGAAGGGAGGTGTGTTACCAGCTTTGCTAAGAGGTGATATGCATATAAGTTGTGTAATTAATGATCATGCATAATAATAGGGAAAATACGTGGGTATAGTACCGACTAACCAATAGGGTGTTGGCACGTGATATTTTGTTCTCTCACTTTTTACATTTATCTCTTTGTATTCTTTCAAAATGGACCACGTGCCAACACCTCATTGGTGGGGTCAGTAAACCATGATGGAAAATGAGAAGATTGCAAGAGCTGAGGAAGAAGGTGTATTTTTCTTTATAAATTTTATTACTTTTTTTGTGATCATTTTAATTTTTGACTATTCTAATCTGAGTAGCAATTTGAGGTCCTAATAAGAGAAAGCTAAGATTAGGCATTGTTTAGATAATGTAACATTTTAGTTGTACAATAATTACTTTGATTAGATGACTTTCGATGCGTATTTAGAAGCACATTTGGTTGATTCTTATTAATGTAGAAAAACCCAATTTTGTTAAGTAGAAGAAAGGAGAATTGGCATTGTTGTCATTGATACGTATTTACAAGTGCATTTCTTTGATTCTTATTAATGTAGAAAATCCATTTTTGTTAAGTAGAAGAAAGGAGAATCGGCATTGTTGTTTGCTGATGAATTTGTAATATTATCATTGAAAATTTTGAACCTTTCTGGTAGAGACGACATCCTAAACCACAATAGAAAATGAGATGATTGTTTAGATAATATAGCATTTTAGTTGCACTCTTGCATTGATGAGATGACTTTTGATGCAGTATTTACAAGCTCATTTCTTTGATTATTATTAATTTAGAAAACCCCAATTTTGTTAAGTAGAAGAAAGGAGAATCGGCATTGTTGTTTGTTGATGAATTTGTAATATTTTTATGAAAAATTTTGGACCTTTCGGGTAGTATTCTAGAGACGCATCCCAATTCCTAAATCCTAAACCACAATAGAAAATGAGAAGATTGCAAGGAAGAAGGTGAACAAATTGTTAATATAATTTGCATTTAGGAAACTACATTACTCCTATAAGAGGAAGATAAATAATGAAATGCGATTAATTGTACAATTCTAGCAATTTAAGATACAATGTTATTCTTTGGTTCTTAATTTCGCCCACGTTTTTTTTTTTTTTCCTGTCTTCATGGAGTCAATCAGTGCTTCATTATCTGTAATTTCTCCATGAAACTTGGTAACTCAAATTTATTGACTGATTCTTCTGAACCTGTCTGCAATTAGAGATCTGAATATCTGATCTTAAGTATATACAGCTATTCGTTACTTTAGCTATTGGTTAGTTAATTGTTTTCTTTACCTTTGGTTTAGTATATTCATTATGGTGCCATAATCATTGCCTTGGTTTCATTAGGGCTCTTGTAACTTTAAGCTATCTTCACAAACATGCTCGATTATCTTTACTTTTTCTTTTATACTAGACTTGTTATCCATTTTCATGTGAACAAATGAATACGAATCTTTTCCTTCTGTTTTTCCGAAGTACTTTCTACATGATGATAAAATGGCATGTAAAGGCTCTCCGAACTGCTGTTAAATGTTAATATATCGATTGATTGGTTTCAGGGGAGGTGTACGTGTGTGGGATGTCATCAGAGCAAGAGGTACCAGACAACCCAGAAGAAATTGCAGGTGACCCGGATTCAATACAGGTGCTAAAGAGGGTGGCCAGGACAGTATCGAGCCATTTAGGGGAAGGGGAGGCACAAGTAAAGGCAGAGCAAGCATGTTTCTTGCCTTGTACTGATGACAGTATTCCCATCATAGGGGAAATTCCAGGCGCTAAAGGTTGTTATGTAGCAACTGGGCATAGTTGCTGGGGTATTCTTAATGGTCCTGCAACTGGGGCTGCTTTGGCCGAGCTTGTGATAGACGGCCATGCAAGCATAGTTGATCTTAGTCGGTTTAGTCCTACCAGATTTGTTTGACGTAGAAAAATATAGACATTATAAGGTACAAGAGGATTGATGAGAATGTTGTTATTAGTATATACATAGTTGTATTATCTCATTGACAAATAAAACATTCAATCTGTAAAACATATAAAAGCATTTGAAAATACAGCGTTTTTCTCCGATCAAGTTAGAACCTGATTTTTTTTCGTGCGGGTTAACCGATTATCTTTAATCGGTAATAATAATAGCAACTTGTGAGGGGGATAAAAGATTTGCATTTGCTATATTCTAAAAAATACAGTTGGGAATGTATGGTGATCATTAAACAAATATTTTGGTTTGGTTCTGACATTTCTATTAAGATAATTCTTGAGATTGGAATATTGGATGGGTTAATTATGGATATGTATTTATGTATATTAATGGCATTCACATTACAACTCACAAAGATTACTTTATTCCTCACTAGATTGGAATTTTATTCCATGGAATTTAAGATTCACAGCAAGTCAGTAACTTTAAGTCTATAACATTCTTTAATAGTTTAATGTCCGTGTTTTATAATCCAATGTTTCAAACACAGCTCGATACAAATTACAGTTAATGCCAACTAATGCCGTTGACGGACTGTCCCTTCAAATTTAAGGATAAATTTAGTAGACTTTCATTCACTTGACTTTGAAATACGATAGGGATTTACTAGAACGATCTACTGAAATAATAGGAATGTTGAGATTAAACAATATATATGCGGTTCGAATATCTACTTCCATAACCCGGAAAGAAAACTCCACATACATGCTTATAAAATGTGCATGGTGAGATTTGGACCCCTCACCACATATATGGAAGGGAGGTGTGTTACCAGCTCTGCTAAGAGGTGATATGCATATAAGTTGTGTAATTAATGATCATGCATAATAATAGGGAAAATGCATGGGTATAGTACCGACCCACCAATAAGGTGTTGGCACGTGATATTTTGTTCTCTCACTTTTTACATTTATCTCTTCGCATTCTTTTAAAATGGACCACGTGCCAACACCTCATTGGTGGGGTCAGTACACATACATTGTCCTAATAATATATACGATGTTATCTTAATTTAATATGGAAGTGGTGCGGTGTCATGCCTCGTTAAACACATTCACGGGATTCTCTGCGAATGTCGAATGTAAACCAGTTGGTGATTTCCACA
This sequence comes from Acer saccharum, assembly GCA_030490815.1. Lineage (NCBI taxonomy): Eukaryota > Viridiplantae > Streptophyta > Magnoliopsida > Sapindales > Sapindaceae > Acer > Acer saccharum. The sequence goes on from CM059868.1 coordinate 2,447,796, forward strand.
CTTTCGATGCACAAGTCCTTATCGATCTGTCTCCAAAAGAGTTATTGATTTTATTACACTCAAAAAGGTTTGATCAGCTATTAGTTTCCTCAGTGGCCAAGCACGTGAGGATATATAATCAGGATAAAGTGTACAGGTGTGTTTGGTATGACTCGAGGGGCTGTTTGTTTTTTTATTATTATTTAAAGTCTTATAAGACCTTAATTTGTTAGACATATGGATAAGTCTTATAAATTAAGATACTATAATATGTTTTTTTTTTTTTCATTTTAGATGAATTATTACAAATATAAAATTGATTAAGTTGTATTAGGGTTTCTTTAAAATTTAGAATTTTTGGAAAATTGATTTTTAGGATTTTATTATATGTGCATAAAATTATAAATGTATGAATTGATATAGAACATTTATGGAAATTTACTAAAATACTCTATTATATCACTTTTTGAATAAGATAAAAGTCAAAAAATTTTACTTTTTCTAAAAGACATATATATATTTTAAAATAAGATATAAGTTGGAAAAACAAACAAATTGATTTATCTTAATTTAAGATATAAGAGGCAATAAGTCATATAGTGAAAAAAAAAAAAACAAACAGCCCCTAAATCTTTTATCGATAAAGTAGAGTTTTAATAAAAAGTCGTATGTTATTTGATATTCAATTTAAAAAGCGCATCAATTTAATTGATTATATGGCCATATATTTTTAAAAGAGTTTTTTGTTGTATAAATTATAAAAATGACGTTGACAATATATTTAAAATTATGTAAAATGAAAGAGTACTGTATATGATAGAATAGTTAAAATTTATAAAGGGTGATTAAGATAATTCATATGTTAAAAAAAAAAGCTCAAAAATGGCTTATTGGGAAAGCCCAAATTTTGGGTTTCTCCTACTAGACATAAAATAACTTTATAGGTAGTTAAGACGATTCATATATTAAAAAAGCTCCTCTTCAGTTTTGCCAAACAACCAAAAAATCTTCAAAAGAGCTTTTAGCATTAAAAAAAAAAAAACTCTTTTAGACAATAGAAAAGCCATACCAAACATGCTCAATGATACAGTAATACAGAAGTTTAATAATTCTCCAACTAAGATTAAAGTACATAATAATATTGTAGAATCGATTCTATAATGCTACGTAACTATTAAATTATTAATCGATTATTAATAATTATTATTAAAAAAAAAATAATGACCGACAAAACCAAGAAATAACTATTAAAAAAAAATAATCGATTTTAGAATCAAATTATTACTGACCGACGAAACCAAGAAATAACCCTCACGTGTAGTTTCGTAACTACGTACAACACTACATAATTTCAAATCATGCATTTTTTTTTTCCAAAACCGACCTAACGAAAGAAAAATAATACAAAAGTCAAGACAAAAACCATACTCCTTTGTCCCATCCTTCATAGGCGATCGGACAATTTGATGGTATTCTCTATTCACCACTAATAAATGTAGATTTTTTTTTTTTTTTTGGTATCACACTTAGAAAAAAAAAAAAAAAAAAGTAAAAAAAAATGTTTTAAATACTTTTTAAAAGAAATATTGGTCAAGTCGATCTTTTCGCATATATAAAACATTATCTGCTTTTAATCAACGACATTTTTAAGTAGAATCACTTTGGAATCCACCTACAGTATTTGCTGCTCCCACAAAGCAAAGTTGATCGGTTGCTTTACTACTATTAAAAATAAATAAATAAAAGATATTTTTCTTCTTTTTGTTTGATATACAGAGAAAGATTTGGCCAGTAAACATACAAGGATATATAAATCCTCTATATATATATATATATATATATATATTTTTTTTTTTATAACCCAGAAATCCTCCGAACCCACTTAGCAAATTCGAGTTCGAACCCTACCATTTTTGAGAAAGAGAAAAGTATGGTATTTGGCTATGTAGGTACCTATGAAGGGATGACCATTATACAAACCACCGTCAATTAAATATACATTCCGTACTTTTAATCAATTATTTGTTTTTATTAGTTAATTTAAACCAATATATATATAATACAAGATTGAGTACCGCACATAAGAGCGTACAACATTATTGTCTTTAACCAGTAAATATGAATAAATCCAAATATTGATTTGATCTGATTAAAGCTGAGTACCTAACAGCATTGCGATCTAAGTTGAAAATAATATTTGGCTTGATGTGTGATTCAATAAACCACCAGAAATCAATGCCAAAACAATTATTTGCCAGCAAGCAAAGGCCAATCTAGTAATTTACACAATTACTGTTCGAACCGTCAATAGTCAAATGTCTTAACAGTTGAAGTCTTCAAAATGAAACTCCAGTATTATATATATATATATATATATATATATGATCTCGTTCTGGTAAATATCGTTATCGTCTTGTGACTATTGAGAATTCAATTATTGCATGAACGATCGAGAAGCAGATACAAAAGATTGACTGTAGTAACAGTAGATTCCAGAGTTTGCATGCAAACGAAGAGGAGACAAAACCAGATCCGATATTTGTGAATTGTGGTGAAGAAAATGCAGAAAGCTGATAACTCCAAGCAAGTCCTGCAAATCGGAGTACGCACTCTTCATGTTGACCTTCCACTGTATGTCCCCAACTTCACTTTTCATTTCACCCCCTCCCCCAATTTACATTATTGGTCTTCGTATTTACATTCGCTGACTTTGTACGTGACACATTATGAAATTACAATTAATGAAACACATTATATTTTCGTTTAACTATGAAACGATGAACTGCTTGTAAATCCCTCGGTTTACCTCTAATTTAATTATGCTTTACAAAACGTCAATGAAATCTATTGATAGTAAATGTAATTTTATAGTTTTAACCAATTAATTATTGCTAATTGTTAGAATCTCGATACCGACCATCAAGCTTTTCAGGAATAATTTTGACCTTTTAAAAGTTAAAAAATATCATATATCTTGGTCAAGTTTAGAATACGAGGCATGGACCGATTGCTTAATTCTTCCAACCTCTCTATTTTCTACCACCATCTTTTTTACTTTAAGCAAAAGCTTCATGCTTTATATAGCTTTTCTAACTATTTTTTTCACTTTCATTATTCAGTGGATCAAGAAAGGAATTAATTCTAAAAACCCAGAAGGAAAAAAAAAAAAAAGGGGAAAGAAAAAAGTTAGAAGCTTTTCTACTTTTATTCAGATCTTTTAATCTTGGATATGATTTGTTAAATACTATGATCACAAGACTCATCAAGAGATCGAGGTTTGTTATTATTATTATTATTAATTAATTCTGTTTTATAAATTTTATAAAATATAATGATCAGGTTCAGGTGGGTAAAACCCTAAAAGCTGCCACAGACAATATTAAAAAAAGGAGAAGGAACAGAGAAAATTATAAAATATATAAGAAAAAAGAATGAGAAGATGACGACTCAATGATGGATACATTCTAACCAATGAATACTTGCCAAGTGTAAAAGAACTGTTTATTCTTCCCACACGGCATACATCCATTGGTCGGATCCAGATTTTTACGAACATGGATACAATAGTAATAGATTCCCATTGTTATAACAAAGCTCTCACAGATCTCGAATTTTGAAGTCTGCAGATGTGCAGGGATGAAGTGATGAGCAAAATCCAAACAACCCTAGTTCTAGGTAGGTCTCAAAATTCGATAAAAGCCGATGGAGAATCTATAAGAGGTGTTGATGATAAAATTTTATAAATAAAAAAACGAAGAGGTGGACCGTTTGATCTTTGTCCACCGTCAATCTGAAGAGTGAAGACAATCTGTGTGGGGATCAAAAACAAAGACTTTTGTTGTTTGTTCATTTGTATGTCTACAGTTAATCATATGTATTGTTTCGTTTCCAAAGTAGACATTAGAACATGTGTCTACAAACCTAACTGGTTTTTGGTTTAGCTTTTTTAGCTGTTCGACGAATCTATATTGCATGTGCAATTAAACATTTGTAGTTTTTTTTTTTTTTTTTTTTTTTTTTTTTTTTTTGAAGGAAAGAAAGTGACTATATTAAACAGGGAAAAAATTACAAGGAGGGCTGGTATCTAACCAAAATTGTTCATTACAAGTAGACAAGGCCACCTTAGCAAGGTTACGAGCCAAAGAATTTCCCAAATGGGAACAAGCTTATTTTCGGATTATTCACTAGTAAAACTTGAATAAAATTATTATTATTATTATTATTATTTAGAAAATGTTTTGTAAAGTAAAAAAGAGAAAATGATCGAGATTTTATATTGTTAAGATTTATATATATATATGAAAACAAAACAGCAAAACCGAGAGGTAGGTCGTTTTTTTTTTTTTTTGTCTAAAGACTGAATAGTTCTGAATTATTTTATTGAATACCGAATAGTTCTAAATTTAAACCTGAAACTGGATGACATGTTTTTATTTTTTATTTTTATCGTCTCTAACTAGAGTGTCAACTTTTTTTTTTTTTTTAAAGATACAATAAAATGGATTAAAAATAAGTAATTTGACATTTATAACTTTGTTACTATTAATTGTCATATATTTTCATTTTATATGATACAAAAAACTAAATAAAAATAATTTAACAAATCCTAAACTATTTTATGTAATAATGATGTGATATTCTTCAAGATTTAGATATGATAAATAAATTTGTTTGTAAAAAAATAATATGATAAATAATGATTTAGAAATGGTTTTGATTTTACAATAAATAAATAAATAATAATAATAGAATTTGAGGCTTAAGGTGTTGAAAATGACAATGTGATTAATGTTGTTTTTTTTTTTTTTTTTAAGGTTGTCATAAGTAATAGGTTAAAAAAACAATTTATATAATATAAAATTATGATAAAATTAGAAAATATTAAAAATATATTAAATACAATCCAGTAATTTGGAATTAAATTAAAAATCGAGATTTTTTTAACCACTTAAAAAAACAATCAAAACAACTTAATAAATTCGATTCAGATTCGTTTAAGTTTTAAGTTGAAAAAACAAACGACTTATTATTACAATATTATTCATTGATTCAAACATCTTTTCATGTTTCTAAATTAATGATTGTTTCCTTTATTAAGACTTGATAGGGCATAATAACACTTTTTTTGTGTTGATTTGATACTATTACTTATTAAGTCTCAATCAAATTAATGAAAATGAAATATCGACCAAAGGATTAAAAAAAAACAAGAGTCTTATTTTGTATTTGTGTTTGACGGGTGTTTTTGATATAAATATATTTGTAGTGCTATTAAAATTCAAGCTATTAAGTTGATGTAAGTTTTATAAAATCAAATTTATAAACTCTTTTTTAAATGTGTTTTTAGATTTATAAATTAAAAAGAATAACTATTTTTTTAATTATTTTAATAAATTAAATTCAAGATTTAGGGAGAATTGAATACACTGCTCCAACAAACAATCTTATTGTGCAAGTGCGTGGAGTATACCGCGCAACAGCCAGTTTCAAGTTTAAAAATTTTGACTACCAAATAATAATTGCTGCCATCTACCTGGTCTATTATGATTTTTTTGAATAACCCGCCACAAAAAGAAACCTATATAAAGATTTCATTTAAATTTAATTACCGAGACATCAAAAATACTTTTTCTTTCTTTCTTAATTTAAATTACTGTAAAGTCTGTAAATAGAAGGATAAATTAAAAATTACCTGAGAAGACAGTAGCCGTCCCCATCAAAAGCCATTATCGGCAACACCAAAACGAGCTTCTGCATTGGTACCGCATAATTAGGTGTGACATGTTCATTACTGGGTCCATGCATGGATCATATATAAATATAGGGGCAGATCCCCATGGAGGTCGGGGGCCATGCCCCCGCGATCCACTGAAAAAATATATATATATATAGTTAAAAAATTATAATTTTTTTTAAAAAAAAATAAAATATGAATTTTACATTTTTGTACCATAATTTTAAGTTTTTATCATTCAACTATAATTCCACAATTCCAGTTCCGCCCATATATATAGATAGAGAGAGAGAGAGAGTCCTTCTCCTATGAGCTAAGGGGTCCTAAAATAACAATCTCAGAACCACCTCTCACAGCGGCACAGCCACATGTTTCAGATAGGCCCATAACTCCACATTAACAAATATCCACAAGTAATATGAATGTTTGACTGTGGTTGGACGTATCATATTGGGTGTAGGTATTTGTTAATGTGGGGCTATGGACCTACTATGAATGTTTGGCTGTGGTTGGACGTTCTGAAATTATAAAGTTATGACGGTTCTGATTAGAGAAGTATTATATATATATATATATATATATATATATATATACAGAAATTATATTATCAGTTCGAATTGACAAAAGTTATATCAATCCCTTGCATGTGGGCCACAAGATTTAAATACTTTGACTTGGCTATATGCACTTGTCAATCAAAGTATTTAAATCCAGTGGCCCACATACAAGGGACTGATATAACTTTTGTCAATTCGAACTGATAATAGAAGGACTATATATATATATATATATATATATATATATATATAAAGTATAATACTATTATATAAATTCTTGATTTTTTGAGAATGGAGGACTCGAACCCTCAACCTCGTATTGTAGGTGTGAGGAGTTTATCATCGGATTAACCTCATATTGTCATGCATGGATCATTGATAACTTTCAAATCTCTTCTATAATCACAACAACAATACACTACTACCTTCTGGTCAATTTTTTAAGCGGTGGAGAGCAATGAATGCAGACCAGATCGAGTTGTTTTCACATTTCCATTCAATAATGATGAGATAATTTAAGGGCAGTTTTGGGGACCCCTCCACAACAATAATGGTGCTAGTTCGAATATGTATAATTGTCATGGGAGTAAATAAGAGAACAAATAATTCCCCACATTTGACATTCCCATTGTTGTATGAATTGATGATTTGTATATAACTTAAAATAGTAACAAATTTCAAATAATGTTTTCTTCTTCTTCAACAACGGTATCATTGAAAAAACTGTTTCTTCGGGTCTGTGATATTTACTCACATATCAAGAGATATCTACTGTTAATTATATTGTTAATTATATTGTTTCGGATATTAAGGCTTTGTTTGATGAAGTAGGTATTTGTAACTTGTAAGTGTCAAGCTATTCCCGTTTCAAGGAACTCCTTGGCTCAAAATCTAGCTTCATTAGCCGTCTCCTCTGTGCAGGAGTTTCAATGGCTGGATCCCGGGCCTATTTCTGGTTCCTCGTTCTTGTAATCTTTTTAGTTTCTATCAAAAAAAAAAAAAAAAAAAAGAGATATCTACTCCACGATATTTAAAAAATAATAATTAGAGATAGTTGACTTCAACTTAATGGAGGAAGAGTGAGTGTTGATGTTCAATTCTACCAATTGACTAGTTAAAAAAAAAATAATCAGAAGTTTAAGAATAAACTGATCTCTCTCGAACTGGTAAACAATCTCAAACAACCACCAGAAAATTAGCCTAAACTTTATAAAAATTTGTAGTACAAACACGTTACTGGCAGTAATATAATAATCAGAAAATCAATTAAAAAAACAAAAAGCAAAGAGGTTGTAAAAGTCAAATCTAATAGAAGAGCACTTCAGCTTTCCAACTCCACCTATGTGTCTTGTAGCAAAGATGCTATTCTCATCAGTTTGTTAAATGTGGCAGATAAAAAAATAATTTAAAACTAATAATTAATCAATTTGGTTGATTATTATCAAAATATTCATTAAATGGGAAATTAGTTTCAAAATGACTATTTTAAACGAATACTATGACACTAATGATCATTCTGTCAAACTCCGTTAAATTTGTCGTTAAATGGGTGACCATTTTGATAGTGGTCAACTAAATTGATGGCCACCGGGATAATTATCCCTGATTTTTATTTGCTTTTTTTTTTTTTTTTTTTTTGTAAATCAAATCAATTGAACTAATGGTTATTCGATTTCATGATGCTGCCCATGTTCAAGTCTGTTGAAACCCATTTTTTTTTTTTTGAGAAAAAATATATTTATTTGTATGTTGAATTACAAATTTTGCATCAAGAGAAATAGAGCAGTCATGGTTTTTTTTTTATTTATAATTATTTTAAGAATAACGTTTTTAAAAAAAATAAAAAAACAATTTTATAAAAAAATATAAAAAATATCTTTTTTTGTTAAAATTTAAATACTATGTAATATTAAAATCTCCCCTAAAAAATGCATGTTAAGAATAGTTCAAAATTGATGGCCACTAAAGTAGTTATAGAAAACTTAACAATATTATAACAGAATGACCATTAGTGTTAAAGTGCACGTAAAAAAATAACCATTTTGAAACTAATTATTCGTCTAACTGTCATGTTGATAGTGGTCAACCAAAAAAATAATGTTTGATACTGATCGATACCTAAAATACTGACCCCACCAATGAGAGTGTAGCATGTGACCTTTTTTCTTTTATTTTTTACATTTATCTTATAAATTGGTCCACATGCTACATTCTTATTAGTGGGGTCGGTATTTTGGGTAGTACACAAGCATTATTCCAACCAAAATATCAAATCGAGATAATTATCCTTTAAAAAAAATAAAGAGTAAAAAGGGGAGAGAGAGAAAGAGAGCATTCCATAATTTCCTGAGAAAACTTTTATTTATAGTTTTTTTTTTTTTTTTTTTTTTTTGACGGATTTTATTTATTGTTGCAGAGCTGCTACACACAGCATTTTTGTAGCAACAAGTTTGGTTTGGTGAGCTGTGTTGTGTTTTTTCTTTTTCCCTTCACTTAATTGTTAAAAAAACCCAAATCTCCTTATCACATGACATCCCTCTCTCTATCATCATAAATCTCACTTACCCTTCCCTCTCTCTCTCTCTCTGTGGTTTTTCAAAGGAGAGATGTTTTGGGATCAGTTTGAGAAATCATGAGCTTCTCTGCTGGTGTTGGTGTTGTTAGTGTTGTGTTTGCTGTTTTTTTTGTAGTTGTTGTAGTTGAATCTCATGGTGTGTTGTTGAACACAGATGGGATTCTTTTGCTTTCTTTCAAGTACTCTGTTTTGAGTGACCCACTTCGTGTTCTTGAGAGCTGGAACAACAATGATGAATCTCCATGTTCATGGAATGGAGTTACATGTGAATTCTCAAATTCTCGAGTTACAGGTTTGTCTCTTCCAAATTCTCAGATTCTCGGTTCGATTCCAGCCAATCTGGGTATGATTGAATACCTTGAAAATCTTGATCTATCAAACAATTCTTTAAATGGGTCACTTCCTTTTTCGCTTTTCAATTCAACCCATCTTCGTTTTCTTGATTTGTCAAACAACTCCATATCTGGTCAGCTACCAGAGACCACCATGTTACAGAATCTTCAAGTTCTCAATCTCTCCGACAATGCTTTGGCGGGAAAGCTACCAGTTAGTCTCACTAGTTTGCAAAATCTAACTGTTGTGTCTTTAAAGAACAATTACTTGTCTAATAGTCTTCCAAGTGGGTTCAACTCTGTTCAAGTTCTAGATCTGTCTTCAAATCTCATTGACGGATCTTTGCCTCCTGATTTCGGAGGCAACAATCTTCGTTACTTGAATGTCTCTTACAACAGAATTACAGGCCAAATTTCTCCACAATTCGCTGAGAAAATCCCAGGTAATGCTACAATTGATCTCTCATTCAACAATCTTATTGGAGAAATTCCAGAATATAGTGTTTTTATTGATCAAGAAACGAGTTCGTTTTCTGGGAATCCTGATCTGTGCGGTGAACCAACCCAGAATCCATGTCCAATTCCTTCTTCACCAACTTCACTTCCAAATGACTCTGCTTCAACTTCACCACCAGCAATCGCTGCAATTCCAAAAATTGATTCAGACCCAGCAACCGACACAGCCTCTTCTCATCAACAAACAAATGGTCTTAGAAGAGGAACAATAATCGGAATCGTCATTGCAGATTTTGCAGGAATTGTAATTCTCGCTGTTGTTTTCTTTTATCTCTACAAGTGTATAAAAAAGAAAAAAGTCGAGTCCACATTGAAGAAAGAAGCAAACACAGCCAAAAAAGATAATTTTTCAATCACATCATCTTCGCCTTCTTCAGAGTCAAGAGGGTTTAAAAGATGGTCGTGTCTACGCAAAAGAGGAGACCACAACGACGACGACGACGAGGAATCAGATTCCACATCATCCCACGCCGACGAAGAGAATCGAAAAAGTCAAGACAATCAACGGCATCAAGAGCATGATCAGAACAAGAAAGGGATATTAATGACCGTTGATGGAGACAAAGAACTCGAGCTCGAGACATTACTCAAAGCTTCTGCTTATATACTTGGTGCTTCAGGTTCAAGCATCATGTACAAAGCTGTTCTTGAAGATGGAACCACACTCGCGGTTCGCAGAATCGGTGAAAGCAGCGTTGACCGGTTCAGGAATTTCGAGACCCAGGTCAGAGTCATAGCTAAATTGGTCCATACAAATCTTGTTCGCATACGTGGCTTCTTTTGGGGCGTCGACGAGAAACTCATCATCTATGATTTTGTTCCAAATGGCAGCCTTGCAAACGCTCGTTACAGTAAGTGATCTGTTTTGTTCTGTTTTTGGTGCACGTTAGTAAATAATTATTTGTTTAGCTATAATGCACTGTCAACTAAGATATTAGCGTGACGGTGGAGTAGTTGCAAATGATACTGTTGTTTTAATGCATGGAAAGTCAACTGTCTATGACTGTGACTGTGACGGTAACTCTGGGCGGTCGTCGTCGTCGTCGTAAATCGTATTTCGTATATCGCTATCGTGAGCCCCACGGCGTTCGCTAAGATCATGAGAGTCAAAAAAAGATAACGCCTTTATTGAAAATGACTACACTTTTCCAAGTCCTTTGTCGCCTATCTGCTAACATGCGCACGGCGTTGTATTTTACATTAGATTTAGTAAATGATTTATTGAAGTGGCTGTTTGTTTTTTCAGGAAAAGTGGGCTCGTCTCCTTGTCATCTACCATGGGAGGCCAGGCTCAAGATAGCGAAAGGTGTGGCCCGTGGGCTGAGTTTTCTCCACGAGAAAAAGCACGTGCATGGAAATTTGAAGCCCGGTAATATCCTCTTAGGTATTGATATGGAGCCGAAAATCGGAGATTTCGGGCTCGAAAGGCTTGTAACGGGCGAGACAAGCTATAAAGCCGGAGGATCTGCTAGGAATTTCGGAAGCAAGAGGTCTACAGCTTCTCGTGATAGCTTCCACGACCTTGGGCCTGGGATCGGGCCTGGGTCAGGACCGAGCCCGAGCCCGAGCCCGAGCTCATTAGGTGGCATATCGCCTTATTATGCACCGGAGTCACTGAGGAGCCTGAAGCCCAACCCGAAATGGGACGTGTACTCGTTTGGGGTCATATTGCTTGAGCTACTAACCGGGAAGGTGATAATTGTGGACGAGTTGGGCCAGGGAAATGGGGTTATAGTGGATGACACGAACCGGGCCTTGCGGTTTGCCGATGCAGCGATTCGGGGTGACTTGGAGGGGAAAGAGGAGGCCTTACTGGCCTGCTTTAAGATAGCCTACAGTTGTGCATCTCCTGTACCACAAAAGAGACCATCAATGAAAGAAGTCCTACAAGTTCTTGAGAAATTCCCTTCTTCAAATTCGTCCTACCATTATGGTCACTAATGGAAATAAAGCATAATTTGGAGCACTTTGTAGAGAAATATTGTATGTATGAATTGACTGATTGATAGTTCCTTAATTTTTTTTTTTTTTCAAGGTTTAGGGATGTTCTTGTTTGTAACTTGTGTTGAGTTCTTGAGTTAGATCTTGCCGTGTAACACTAATTTTTCTTTCTAATTTTTAGCTCTGTGCAATTCCACTATCTCTTTTGACTAAACAATTTTCAATGGCATTTTTAAAATCTTATGAAATATTTCGTGTGGGATGGATTCCACAAAAACGACCTATATGCTATTCCAAATGTGATAGTGTCACTCTGTAAGATTATAACATTATAGAATAAGCTATTTAACATCACTAATGAGTCTAATGGTGGCAAAGCCACGAAGTCTTGAAAAATTTCCTATTAATCGTAATTAATTAATAAATTTTTTGTTTCCTTATTGTAAAATGAAAATTCTACAAAATTTATGCCCCTAAAAAATTCTATAATAATTTTTTTTTTTTTAACATAAGTGGCCACCCAGAGGCAACAACCAAGTAAAGAATAAAATATCGGTATCGATATCCATATCGGGCTTCTAAATTTATGGATATATCGGGGATATTATCGATATCGGTGGATATTCAGTAAAAAATTAAAAAAATGATGGATATTTACAAATATTATCGACAGTTAGGAAGTTTCACAGTTAGAGAATTTTTTTGTGAAACTTTAGGACAAGCTTAAACAAATAATTATACATCAAATGAATTATATTTCAACGATAAATTAGCATAGTTATGAGTTTATTATAAATTATAACATAGATAGAGTATGTATATAACTTTTAAAATTGAGTATTTAATAGAATAATATTTTGTTTCACTTTTACAATATTATATACAATATAAAGAGATTAAATATTTAATAAACAAAATTATCATTAAAATATATATATAGTTCCATACTTCCAAGATTCTATCATAAATCATAAATCATAATTCATAAATAATAATACATTGCATGTCTGAAATTTAAAACTAAAATGAATTCTTTGCTAGTTCAAATACATAAGATATATTTTTATCTTTATTCGAACAATAATTTTCCCAGGAAAACGTGCTAGCATAGTTTTCAAGGTAGTTATTAATATGCCATACGTATGTTGCTTGTTCTCTTCCAATTGTTCCATGAATTTGGTAGTTTGTATTTACCCAACTTGGTGGATATTGTTGATCTGCATGCATAGGTATTGCATATGGCATTTGTGGAGAAGGATAATCAAATATACTGCAACCACCATAACTACCATAATATGGTACATGAGAACCTGACCTTGTCTACGAATTACTCAAAGAACTATTTTCTGTGTCCATACTCATTGAGGAGAGAGATATATTCAAAGAATCTTCATCAATTTGACTTTTTCCTCCATGTTGTCTGCCACGATTTTGATCAAAATTCCCTGCATGAGCATCCCAACATGTTGCACCAGCATACCAACCTCCGGCACGAACATCCCAACTTGTTGCACCAGCATCCCAACCTCTTGCACCAGAATCTCAACCTCCTCCATCATCTCCATCATCTCTATCATCTTTTCCTCCAATATTTCCATCAGAGGTATGTTGGTCATCGGAAGAGCTGCTAACAGTAACTCCACGATCTACACCAACTTCTCCTCTAATCACTTGTTCAACATTTATTCCCATGTCTCGAGTATGAGAAGCAATTTGTGGATCAGGATTTCCCTCATCATCATCCAAATAGGCAGGTTTAACCCAGTCAAAAAAAGGATTCTCACTGTTGTCCCTTGCTTCAGAAGCTACTTGAAGTAGATCCATAAAATTAGTTTCATCTACTTTATCTTTTTCAATTGCTATATCCCTAATTTTCAACTTCATATTATAATAACAATATACAAGTTGTTCAAGTTTAGAATAGGCAAGACGGTTTCTTTGTTTTGTGTGGATTAAAGCAAATGTAGACCAATTTCCTTTGCATGCAAAAGATGATGCTGTTTGTGACAATACGCGAACTGCTATTGCACGCAATGATGGAGCACAATCTCCATACATTACCCACCAATCAATTGCAATAAAAATTATTAAGTATTATAAGTTTGAATACCATTTCAATGATATTATTATTACGTAGATTTTTGTAATAAAACTTATATACTTAGTTGCATTTTGCTTCTAGCTGCTATGGCTGCTCGTTCACTAAAACTTTTTTTTCCATCCTTAAAGTATATGAGCTATATTCATGACTCATGAGATCAGTATGTAAATAATATATATATATATATATATCACTACAAAAAAAAGTGACCTATAGTGACACATTTTTGTGTGACAAATTTCAAATGTATCACAGTATGTATTATTTTTTTGACAAATTATATTATTTGTCATTATGTTTTGTTCAATTTAAACTTTTAAAAAATAATTGTCATAGTTAGTTAAAAAAAAAACTTGATAATTTGTGACAAATAATATAATTAGTCACAAAATTACCCTATAAAAAAGGAAAGATTTTATTTTATAAATAATTAGGTTTTTAAAAGGCATCAGAATCAATAAATTTTATTTTATTTGTAAGAAGAAAAAAAACGCCACAATCGTGGTGTTGTTATTTTTTTCCTTATTCCATCTTCACATGTCTCTTGATTCTCCCTTTGTCACTACCATATCTAGATTTTCTCTTTATTTTCTCTTTTCCTTAAACACACTTTTTAGGTTTGAAAATGTGATTCATCCATAGAAGCCATCATGATTGTAGAGAAAATTATGCCTTGATAAAAAAAGGTAAGCTTTTTTTTTTTTTTTTTTTTTTTTTTTTTTTTTTTTTTTTTTGGGTTTGTTATCTTTTACTTGTTTTTCAAGGTCAGAATTTCAAATTCGAGTTTCATATAATAAAAGTTTCTTTGAATAAGATTTTTTTTTTTATGTGGAATTATATATATATATATATATATATATATATATGTTTAGGGATGTTTCTTAATTTTAAATTTGTTTTCTTTAGTTTCTCTTTTCCTTAAAAACACTTTTTAGGTTTGAAACTGTGTTTCATATTTAGAAGTCACCAAGACTGTAGAAACAATTTTGTCTTGATAGAAAAGGTAAGCTTCTCTTGATTTAATTTTTTTAGGGTTTGTTTTGTTATACTTGTTTTTCAGGGTCAGAATCTCAAATTCGAGTTTCATATATTGAAAGTTTCTTTTAACAAGGTATGTTATATATAGAATTATATATATGTGTTTAGGAATGATTCTTAACTTTAATTTATTTTTAATTTTTTTCAGGAACCCATAATTATTATTTCATGATTTATAGTTGTTTGTTTTTAGATTTCCACAATACATGATATTTATCTGTTGATGTGCATATTAACTGTTTGATTAAATGATTATTATGGAACAACCAATTGTTTGATGCAACATTGAAAAAACAAAATTATATCTTATTGAGATGTTAATAATATACTTTCATCTACTGTAGTTTGTATCTAGGCGAAAATTTTATTCCGTTCTTTTCATTTACGAAATTGTTCTAGTATTGAGGCTTTAAGAATCTTCATCATGGTTATCCGAATATAATTGATTAATTGATGTAATACATTTATCTCAAATTTTGTAGCAAATTGGTGTATGTACACTAACAATTTTGTAATTTTTTTTTCTTTTTCTTTTTTTTTCTTGTGTTCTGATTATCAATTCCTTATTGTACTCTTTGTATTTAAGTTTTCTTGTAGTTAATAATAATTGAATGGACCATTATATTAACTTTGATTGAATTTGTAACTTGTTATCTTCTTGTTAATTGTCACTAAATTTGTGTAAAACAAACATAATTTTCATATGGTTAACTATTACTAGGTTTGTGTATAGTGACAATACTGAAATAATTAATTATCGATAATTATGTGTAGTGACACAATTAAATATCTATAAGGTTATGTACAGTGATACAATATTTAAATAATTAATTATTGATAAGGATATGTACAGTGACACAATTAAATATTGATAAGGTTATATATAGTGACACAATGTTTAAATAATTAATTATTGATAAGGTTATGTATAGTGACACAATTCAATATCGATAAGGTTATGTATAGTGACACAATATTTAAATAATTAATTATCGAAAATGTTATGTATAGTGACACAATTTTGACATGGTTAAGTGTTTAAGATTATTTTTTTTTAAAAGAATTTTTTTTTTGCAAAATATCCCTGGATTTCAGGATGAAATTCATAATATTTCGGGAATATCGGGAGATTTTTATATATATTTCGAAATCGACCGGATATTTGCTAGACATTGGATATTACCGCTGTTTCGATATCGGTCCCTCCAAAATATGGATATATCAGTGAATATAACGGTGGATATGTCGATTTTACAAACCCTGCAACCAAGGGCAACGCAAATAGAGAAACAAACACTAATCAAGCATATCAGCCTAGATATCATGAGCAGCGCAAATAGGGAATTCTTCCAACCAGAAAAAGTCTTCGACATTCTTTAACGCCTGCTTTGCAAGCACATGGACGACTTGGCTGGCCTTCCTGGGAGTGAACACAACACTCATATCACCACAATCCTTCCTCAAACCAGTTATGTCATCAAGAATTGCACCAACAGCAGAATTCAAATGACTGCCATCCACAATCCATTTAACCACCATGGCTGTATCAGATTCAAGGACACAGGGGAACAGCCTGCAGTCCCGACTGAAAAGGATAGCCCTACAAAACTTCATTAAATTTTTAATTTGAAAATTTGACTACGTCTCTTATTACAAAGTCTATCTTACATGAAAAAATAAAAATAAAAATTTATTGCACTGGTTCATTACTATATATAAATATATTATTTCATTTTGAAAATTAGTTGTTGTCTCACCTGTTTGTTTTACCTGTCTGCTAGTGAGTACTTGGGATGATGAGGTGACCCCGTATGAATGCAATGACTCGAATGAAATAACATTCAATATTTCAACGTTTGTTGGATTGGTTTGATTTGTCATTTAAGTTTTAATAATTAACTATTTAACTACAATAAAGTATTAGCATTATCAAGTAAATTATATTGTTAATTATTACAAGTAACAATGATTGTCCACCATACCTTACTATAATCACGTTTATTTAATTAGAATGAGACGGCACCTGTTTATTTTGTAATATGTCGGTGTGTTTAGTGACGTCACATGAAATGATGATGAAATAGCTTCGGTTCTTGATAATTATATATATATATATATATATATATATATATAGTGCCGAGAACATATGTTAACAATTTTATAATTTCTTAACATATGTTGTAACGACAAACATTAACATAACACAATATTTTATCATCATTTTATTTTAAATAAATATCTTATCATCATTTGAATTTGACATCGTTTGCAAATGAAGATTATATTCCTTAAAATATTTTTTATTTATTTCTTATTTAAGTATAATTTTTTTAAAAAAATTGGTATAATTTCAAAAAATTCTAAATACTTTTAACACATTTTATTTAAAAAAAAAAATTATACTGATAAGGTTAAATTATTCAATACTGTATAAACCAAAGTTACGCTATTATATTGATTCTGTATAATTATAAAACATATTAATAAATTAAAATAAGAGGTAGGCTCTCTCATATTGTAACTATTAACCTGTCTATATAGTTGCAAAATCCTATAAACAAACATTATTATTTAAGGCAAAAAAGAAAAAAGAAAAAAAGTTAAGGTTGCTTAATGGTAATTCTATTTCCGTTCCCAAATCTAAAATCTATAATAAAATAAAATAAAATAAAATAAAAAAGTCATCGGATATCGATCTTTTTGAAATGGGCTTTGGAAAAAGAGGAGGCCCATATTTCGAGCCCGTATTGAATTGGGCCTTTAGGATGTGAAAGGCTTTGAAGCCCAAATCCATACGAGGAGCGGTGATCAGACAATTAATTTTGAATTTAAAAACTCCCGCTCTTCACTCATTTTAAATCCCCATACGCACTATCACTCTCTCTCGAAAGTCGAAAAGAGACGTTAGAGAGAAAATTCAAGAGAAAGTAAGAGAAGAACAAAAAATGGCGACAAACATCGGTATGATGGATTCCGCTTATTTCGTCGGTAGATCGGAGATTCTCACTTGGATCAACTCTACTCTCCAACTCAACCTCTCCAAAGTCGAAGAGGTTTCATATATATATATTTTTTGAATTTTCTATTTTATTTTCCAGTTTATCTTCAAATTCAAACCCTAACTTCTTTATTATCTTTTGTTTGTTTGGATCTGTGAATTTCAGGCGTGTTCTGGAGCGGTTCATTGTCAGCTGATGGACGCGGTTCATCCAGGGATGGTGCCGATGCACAAGGTCAATTTTGACGCGAAGAGCGAATACGAGATGATCCAGAACTACAAGGTCCTTCAAGATGTCTTCAACAAGCTTAAGATCACTAAGGTTTTTGATTTTACACTTTTAATTTTTTGGTGATTGTTAATTTTTATTTTTCATAGATCTGAGAATCTGCAAGTTCAATTTTAATTTCAGATGCTTCAATTACTGTGTTATTTTTATTATTTTTGAAATTTAGGGTTTGTTGTGATATATTAATTTTTGATATTGTTATGATGTTGTGCATTTGAAATTTAGCACATAGAGGTGAGCAAGCTTGTGAAAGGAAGGCCGCTTGACAATTTGGAGTTCATGCAATGGATGAAGAGATACTGCGATTCTGTTAACGGTGCTCTTATGCATGGGTAAAGTTAATTTCATCTCACGAATTTTTTTAATTATTATTTTATCTTTGACTCAACATTATCTGCTCAAATAAAATTGTGATTTTACTACCGAGAGGATATATATTTTCATATTTTAGTGAGATTTTCAATTTGGATGGGTATTTTTTTTGTGCTTTACTAGGCATGTGAAGGGCCATTTGGACTAATTTGAATCGTTTTCAAATTGATGTTATTTGAAATATTTAGGGTTTGTCTTGGTGTGAGTAGGCCAAATGCCCGAATTACAAGGGTGATATTTGAAGGACCATTACCTACTCAGCAATACGAAATCCTTAGATAGTTAGCTTCAAAATTTTGATTGTTGGTTTCTTGAATTTGATTTTTTTCCAATCAGTGGATGATAATTTTAATTATTGTTGGTGTAGGTGTAATCATGTGAATGCTAGTATGTTTCTTTTTCCAACCTTAACTTTTAGGGTTTATAGTTTGAGAAAATTGTTTTCAGATTTGCTGTTTTCCTCTTGAAAAGTTATATCTTCTTGAATTGATAAGGTAGATGAACACATATAGTGGTGTTTTACCTTCTCTTGTTTCAGATAATTATGTATAGATTTGCTGTTTTCCTCTTGAAAAGTTATATCAACTTGAATTGATATGGTAGATGAACACATATAGTGGTGTTTGCCTTCTCTATCTTTGATATAATACAGAAGTCTTAGGATACTTTCTAGTTTCTACTTTTGTTGGAGATTCAGTTTTGAGGAATGTTCCAGTAAATTGATTTTTAATATCATTGTTAGTTACAATCCACTCGAAAGAAGAGAGGCTTGCAAGGGAGGAAAGGAAGCTAGCAAGAAATCTGCTTCATCACAATCTTCATCCAAGGGTTCAACAGCTGCTCCCAAAGCTCATTCCTCTCACAATGCTCGAAGAAATGATGCATCTTCTGTGAACCCTTCAACTCATGCTGCTATTAAGGCATCTAAACCTTCTGTTGTAGTGCCAGCATATGATGAACAGGTACATAACTTTCATATCAATGCATTGGCAATGACAATTATTTTAACTTAAGAATATCGAGAGTCTAATTGTCTACATTCTATGCAGATCACAGAGTTGAAGCTGTCAGTAGATAGCCTCGAGAAGGAGAGGGACTTCTACTTTGCAAAATTGAGAGATGTCGAGATTTTGTGTCAAAGTCCTGGGATTGAACACTTACCTGTACTGTTTTCTTAGCCATATATTTGATGACATGCTATCTACATAACAGTATTCGAAAACCAGTATCGTGTAAAGTGCTCTAATCACTTTGTTGTTTTTGCAGATTGTAGGAGCAATTCAAAGGATCCTGTATGCTACAGATGATAATGCATCAGTGGTGGCAGAAGCTCAAGCCATGATGGTGTCCGCTCAGCAGAAGGAAGCAGAATCCTTGAGTCCCATCGCTGAGTTGTCGGAGGAAAGAACGACTTCAGAGACTCAAAAGAGGAAAAACATTTTGAATCTTGATGTTGATGCTACTGGCATCGCAAACTTATCTCCAAGGCAAAGGCTTTCCGATGTTTCTGATGTCCATTGCAGTGGGTCACCTCTTATGACTTACTGATTATATCTGCCTGCCTTGCAATACAGTAATTTTTCGACGTTTCTTGCTGTATATCTGCCTGATATTTCATTGTATTTTTAAAAAAGTTGTAAGGACATATACATTTTTACAGTAGCTTGAGTTGTTGTTTACAGAGCCTCTCCTGCTCGTGTTGTTGTCGTCTGCTTAGAAGATATGATAATAATATGACGTTTCTGTTTTTCGCCTAATGAGCTTTTAGTGCTCATTTTCTATGCCGTTCTTTTCTGATGAGATCTCAAAGGGAAGTCTTTTTTGGTATAATTTAGCTGGTTTTACCTTGTTCTTCACATTGCTTTATTACAATGTATCTAGTTTGGAATTTTTTATATTTTCAAATCTTCGATTTTTGTATACCCTTGGATTGTAATCAAATAACTAACAACTAATCTTGTAATCAATAGATAACTAACAAATAATATAAAAAAAAAGTCTGAAGAATTCTGGAAATAAAAGGGTGACAAGTGGAGGTGTTTGCAGGATATCAGGCTGCTCTTATGGCTAAATAATTGTCCCTGTAAAGACTAAGCAATCAACCACAAACCTTTCAATAAACCCGAAAATCTAATATAAATTCTTTAACAATTCCAATTTCTCTTCAAGAATCCGAATTCTAAGACCTTCAAAATGAATATTCAAGCAAGGAAGGTAAACTTGAAGCCTATGCTGATTTTATAGATTTTTATTTTATTTTATTTTTTTAATTTTCTGATTGAATTTCCTCAATCTTGTATTTTGTTTTTCAACAGGAAACTGAGAGTGTAAATGAGCAAGGTGGAATTGAAAGAAGGGTGGTGGAAACTACGGATTATCGGTCATCAGCAGGACAAGCACAAGAGCTAAGGACAGTAGAGGTGATTCACCAGTCACATCCCAACACCAATCCCAACACCAGCGGCGGTCTCTTGGCAGAGGCTGCAGCTGCGGTGGAATCCACCCTCCAATCCGCCAAGGAAGCAATCTCTGGAAAATAATTGCATCATGTTGTTGCATTTGCATATAACTAAATAGCATCCCTTTGTTGTTGTTTTTTTTTTTTTTCTCTTTCTTGTGCAAGAAGAAATAAATTCTGCATCTATATATATGTTGGAGAACCTGCTTTTATGTTGGAGAAGAATATGCTACTTTTCATATAGCTTGTCTTTCAAGTTTGGTATTTAATCAAGTTTTGTACACTTTCTACATCTTAGTTTATCACAATTATAATTTCTACTTTCTAGAAACTAAATTGAGTTTCTATTTGAGAAATTTAATCTAAAAAAATGCCGACTATTAAGGGTTTCTCCCACTTTGGTCGAAGTCGATACTAATCTGTACTATAAATAACTAAAGACCGGTCTTAATCCCATGAGAGCCCTTTTAAGAACAAAACTGTGATTGAATGACATTTCTATCCCACCATTAACTTCGGTGGCAAACCCGCCCTCTCCAACAACAAAAAAATTGTAAACTTTCTTTATACAAAACAGTAATGCTACACATCCTACCTAAAATCCCACTTTTTTCATCCCACTACATGTGGCATGTGAGGTGTCAAATTGTGAGTGGATACATGTGGTAAGTGTCATTAATGTGTATCCACTCACAATTTAACACCTCACATGCCACATGTAGTGGGATAAAAAATATGGGATTTTAGGTGGGATGTTTAGCATTATTGTATATTTATCTATAAATTTTGTGAACTTTATACTTTGGCCCCTCCTAATTTAACAATTCACAGAATCAAACTTATAAAACAGTTCCCAGTTCCCACTTGCCACTTTTTGAAGTCCTGTCAAAATATAATACAAAAAGCCACCACTCAAAAGTAAAAATGAAGCTAACTATCTAGTACCCTTTATTCTTCTTCTCCAATCCAATTCTCTCCTCATCAGATCGAATCCTATTCTCATCATCTTTTCTTTTTACGGTGTCTTCAAATAATATATACGCTGAGACCATGAATGTCTCTCTCTCTTGTTCTCTCCTATATATATACAGTTTTCAGCACTACTACTCCAGCAGAATATATATCACACACAGCTTGTATATTAATTAATTGATATCTTCCCAATTTTGATCAGGTGTGTAAAATAATAATCTCTGTCTTTGATGATCTTTTGAATATTATATATATATATTGATTCAACTTTTTTGATGATTTTATTAAATATTTGGTGAGTTTACAGAGAGAGATGGGTATGACAATATCAAGATTGTTGAGGATGCTGTTTGCGAAAAAAGAAATGAGGATTCTAATGGTTGGTCTTGACGCTGCTGGAAAAACAACCATTCTTTACAAGCTCAAGCTTGGGGAGATTGTCACTACCATACCCACCATTGGTATTTTTTTTTTATTCATAGTCACACAAAGCACCACCTATTTGTTTTTACTCATTTATATATATATATATATATATATACATGAAATGCAAACATACACATACACACACACTTAAGTAGTTTGCAAAGTTTTGTACATGATATGAGATTTTGATATAAGATTTCTTTTGGAGTGGTTAATTTTTGAGCAAACACACTCTTTTAAAAATATTATTTAGTCTTTATAAAAATTGTATAATTATGAAAATCTAGATGTGTCTAAAAGATAAATTAAAGTCGGTATTCTTCTCATAGAGTTCGGATTTTCTCATGGTCGAGCTTTTTGTTATTCTTTTCCTAATCTAATGACATTTAAACATAAAAAAACATCATATAGTTAAAGATTTGTTCGGTTTGTTCTCTTTTATAGAGACAGGTGTTTTATTCAAACTCGATATCTAGTAAAAAATAGGCCAAATCAACATAGGATCCTAACCTCCTTTCCACTTATGTGTATGCGTGCCATAAAGAATTGTTTTATTTTTATTTTATTTATTTTATGGACATACAAATTTATGTTTTTGGTTTTTTTAGAAAAGAATTGTATGCTTGAATTGTATTACAAAATTGGCTTTTGATACAACATGGAAGACTAAATTATAATATTTAAACAACGAAAGTTGTGTTTGTCGAATTATATAAACATTTAATTATTTAATTTGTTTATCATGATCCAGGATTCAATGTGGAAACTGTAGAATACAAGAACGTTAGCTTCACTGTCTGGGATGTGGGAGGCCAAGATAAGGTACTTTTAATTAGCATGTATGATGTATTTAAAAGTATTATATCATTCTAAAATTCAATTGGGGGTTTGAGTTATTTGTTTCCCCGAGCTATGGAAGTAGATATTCGGGTCAAGTTTCCTTATTCGTTTGGGTCAGATTTCAAAAAATAAATAAAGAAAAATTGTTGCTTGTTCTAATTTTTTTTTTCATATTCAGATAAGACCATTGTGGAGACACTACTTTCAGAATACACAAGGTCTCATATTCGTGGTCGATAGTAATGACAGAGACAGAGTTGCAGAAGCCAGAGACGAACTCCATCGAATGCTGAGTGAGGTCTTGTTTCGTTTCCTTTATCAAACTTCGTTTCCTTTATCAAACTTCACGAATTTAATAAATTCAGGACTGTTCAGTATCGTTGCCTGAAGTGTTTTTATAATCAATTGATACCATTTACAATAGTGTAAGAAGAGTTTTGTGTGTTTCAAATTCTATTTTGTTACGGAATATGTAAACCCAAAGTCGATAATCAAAATACACACAACACACCAAAGCAAAATAACAAAGAGAGCTCGACCCTCGTGTTGTGTCAGCGTAGCACAACATTACTGATTCAAGCTTTACAACCTTATATATTTCTCTGCATTCCACAAAATTAGTATCCGAATTCGCAAAACGACTATAAAAAGTTTTTTTGTTTCATGTTACACAGGAGGAACTACGTGATGCAGTACTGCTTATATTTGCCAATAAGCAAGACCTCCCAAATGCCATGAGTGTCTCAGAAGTCACTGACAAACTTGGCTTGCATTCTCTTCGCCAACGTCGCTGGTAAATCCAATTTCTGACAAAAATACCTGATCAGAACTTGAATATTTTTCCCCATTTTCTAACTTTGTTTTGAATATGAGAATTTGAAAAATTGAACTGTACGTGCAGGTATATTCAGGCAGCTTGTGCCACTTCTGGTGAAGGACTCTATGAAGGTCTTGATTGGCTTTCTAGCAATATCTCTAGCAAGGCAAGTTAATAAGCCAACCTCCTCTTGATATTATAGGATAATATATTAGTTACAACTTTTCGGCTTTGTTGTTAGCATTAGGAGAAAATTTTCGATTCATAACTGAGTGACGCACCCGATCACTAAAGATATGACATGTGACAAGAAATGCACATATCAAACACATGTCACATTTTCAATGATCGGATGCACTGAAAGATCTTCTCATAGCACTTCTCATCAATAAAGTTTTTTTTTTTTTTGGTTGAAATACCCAATAATGTATTTATATTGTTCATTTTGCAGGCATAATTTTGACTGATGAAACTTTCAAGTTCCATGTCAGAGTCATCTTCTATAAATTACAACACAAGAAGATAACTAGATAAGCTTTTATGCTCTATACATGGAAAATATGTTTGGTGTGATTTCTTGCTACAATAGAAATGTTTGGTGTAATGTAACACAATATGGAAAATGGTTATGTTTTTAACTCATATTTATTAATGGTGATACAGAATTCAGAACTGATTGTTTTGCTATTTGTTATATTAATTTATATATATATATTTTTACTATTATAAATTTAAGAGTCGAAGAGGATTAAATCAACGAGTAAGTAAATATTTATTTCAGTAAAAATATAAGGTTGAAAATTTTGAAATTTTTTTGTCAAAATATCTGGATATTCAAAAATATAATCGGTACGTCTAAAAAAAAAAAAACAACTTTGATTTAATGTCAAAATTCAATTATTTGGTTTGAATAAAGACTGCAAAATTTTGAGAAAAAAAAGAAGGAAAGAAAGAAAAAGTCTACAAATATTAATTTTAGAAACCATTTCAAAGTTTAAAAATCAGAAAAGTTATATCTTAGTTTTGGGAAAAAAAAAAAAAAAATCAGATCAAGATTTTAAATACCCTAATAAAATCTCACAGGACTCCTACACTCTCTCTCTATATATATATATATAACCAGTCTTTCTATTATCAGTTTGTCCTGACAATAAATATATCAGGACGAAGAATGTAGACCACAGATTATAGAGAAGTTTTGACAAGTACATACATTTTGAGTCAAAGTATGTAAATCTAGTGGTTCACATTCTTCGTCCTGATATATTTGTTGTCATGACGAACTGAAAATAGAAAATCTGTATATATAACATATTAAATTTTTATATCTACAACTATTAATTGTCTTTTGTGTACATCCACAAATAAAAAAATGTCACGTTTCAAAGTCTATGGAGATTCTTTATTCAATAAATTGTAATGTTCGTTGGGCTCCAACATCCTTGTAATGATGTTCTCAATGTTAGGTAAGTGTTTGGAGACTTCTGGTTTGAAACTTTGGCATAATTTTGAAGGTGAGAAAGTCTCGTCGGCACCTGATATCATGCATCCGTCCAATGAGTGCAGGTCATGTAACACGACAAATGAGTTTTTCTTTACCATGTTATAGAGTGCCCGCAATTTTTTTTTAAAAATTTATCAACATTTTACCCCAATACGTTTTATTATTTACGTTTTAACACTAAAATTTTAATAGTTTTTCAAATTGACCCCTCAAAATCCTGGAGCTGGCCTCACCTCTGTTAACATGGGGCAATGCATCTGCTGCATGCAAGTTTTTCTCGTTGAAGTCATCGTCAAAAGTCTTGAATGTTGCCATCAATTTCAGTTTCACAAGTAGGTGAGGTTGTTGTTGACAACATCAGCAGTGTAAAACACAGAGCAGGTTTTTAGTTTCAGAGACAGCCAACTCTCATTGATAGCTACTGAAAATACTTTAAAAGATTATTGTAATTACACAACCACATGAAATTATTTCTATCTATTAGTTTTAGTTGATTGTCCTCTTGATAAGAGACAGTTTGTCCTTTCAATTTTTAATGTATTAGGGTTTTTTATTTCTTTTGCTTTTGACTTGCAGTTTTCTTGTTAGAAGAGAAAATTTTGAACCTGGGGAGAGAATTTGGTGCTAATGGTACTTCTTTTCTAATATAGAAACCATCTATAGACTGCTAATATAAAACTCATTGAAAAGTAATATAATTGAGATCAGTGTAAGAATATTATTTTTAATGGGTTTGTTAAATTATTTACAAAGTCATAGATTTGGTGTCTTTGAGATGGTCATTTGAAACTTTCAAAACTCAATTAATTTGTAATTTTGTACTTGCAAATTTAGATTAATGTGTGTAATGAGTAACAGAATTGATATTCGAGATATTGTATTTGTATTTTGTATTTGCTTCACATTTTTGGTATCTAAATCTATCACCTGCAAAGCTTAATGTTTTAGGTTTAAGAGCATCTCCAATAGGTCGGAAAACGCCATGTTTTTGACTATATTTAGGAAGGTTGGACCGGAATTTGTTCCAACAGCCTCCCTATCTCACTCCCTAAATCTTTTTCCGGCCAAAGACTCCCCAAATGTAAGGAGAGAAGGCTTCTTCCCTGTTTCTTTTTTTTCACTCCTCAATTGAAATGGGTAGTCAAGATGAATCCACATCCTTCATATTCAATGGAAGGAAAATATAAGGAGCCATTTTTTCACTCCAAGCCATTTTTAGGAAGGCTTGTTGGAGTGTTAAACTCCTTATATGGCTCCTTATTTGTAAAAAGTACAACAGACTCCCTAAATATAGGGAAAATATAGAGAGCCTTGTTGGAGATGCTCTAATGGCTTTTTCACAAGCGATATTGTCAAAAAACGATGAGTTTGAACATACCGGTAAAGATTTGCATCAAAGAGTTTTACAGTAAGCTATGAACACAACAACCAGAACCAGTAGATCATCAAATCTAACTTCATATTAAAGACGAATTCTTTCAAAAATATGCATTTCTGCAAAACATTTGCTACAGTATTTACAAAACTTAATTAACTTTGAAGGGTTTCTTTCCTCTTACATGTCTGCTGAACAGACCTGTCTGAAATCTCTCATGATCCTTTGACAATATGGACAGTCCTGTTTCAGAATCAGAACCAAATGGGAAAAGAAGAGTACTGAAACTTTTGACAATTTCTCCTAAAATATATTAAAAGGACAAAACAATCCATATATAGCTGTTCTCAACTACTCCAATTCTGTTTTCTAACAAGAAGTCACATGTGCATATTGTCACTACTACTATTCACTCCATTTTTTTATTTTTATAATCCAACTTTGACCTGTTGTGCATCAATCTTTTCTTTCTAGTTTCTTCTTAGGCATCTTCTTCTCAAGGGAAAGCTAAGACACAGAAGTTGTGTGGTGGGGGAGACAAACATCTTCCAAAGACATACCTAACTCCTTTGATGTCTTGTTTAGCTGAAATAAAAACATATCGGAGACTTCACAATCTCCATCAACCCACCAAAGTTCAAACCTTGACACCTTGTATATATATATTGTCTTATCGTTACCCATAAAACCGTAGTAAGTGTGGAGAGACTATAAAACCGATTTCTTCCAATTATGGAAGTAAACATTCAAGTTCCGGTATCCCTCTCTGACCCGTCTGGCAGTCGGATTTCTCAAAAAAATAAAATAAAAAATAAAGTCTTGCAAAAATGCCTCAGGTACAAGCGTCATAATTTCTGACTTCTAAAACTCTTCTGTTTCAAAGTTCATAATTGTACATGCACTGATGCACAAGTTCATCACTGGACTATAGTAGTACTCTCCTTGTAGCTGCTTCAGTACAATATTTCTAACAATAAAAAGGCCAATTTAATGATGTTCATTAATAGAAAATAGATGAAGAGGGCACATTTCTACAAATCATAAAAACAAATGGGAACTCAGGAAGTATATATATTAAAAATATGTATGAAAATTTTGTCAAATTAATATTGGTAAGGCATTTAGTAGGAAGCAATTACTACATGAAACCAAAATTATTGTTTGTGGGTCCAACTCCCTTAGCTGTTCTATTGATAAGCAAGACATTATGCATATTAGTGTCAAACTATACTGACTTTAGAACAAAACCAGAAGCAGGACCACAGTTAAAGAAAACAAAGACCTCTTCTTCACAAATCACATGTTTGATCACAATCATATAGTCACAGTCATGATTGTTTTTTTCACTAAAAATCTTCAACATCCTCCCACCCTATACCCTTTGATCTCTTCTTCAGCTTTTAAGGGTGTTAATTGAAGTACCAAAATGTTATAGCTTACCTCTTTCCACGTTTTCCTCACAATCTTTCTAGTAATAACCACACTTTCTGATACAAGCATTTATACAAGATACGACACATCCCTCACAAATCCTGAAACATAACTCTACATACTCATCATATCTCCACTACCCTTTAAACATTTATCTTTCAAGGTTGTGAAAAGTGTCAAAGAATAGGAATCGCAACCAGATATATATACCACGATTGATCCTGCTCTAGTTCTTTCGGGTAATACTGATATTCCTGAAGTTTTACTTACTACGGTAGCATTATATTTGTACATGGATATGGGCTATGGACAAGAATCAGGAAACACACAGCAGTTAACCAATCAGCTTTCCCTAACTTACAGAGGGTGTGACTAGCAATGACATTCATGTATTTGAATTTTTCTTCGAAACAACATAGACAATGTGATATTATGTTATAATGAAACTAGAAAGACTATTCATGCATTCATAATTTCTTTCCCTGCAACAACAATCTTGTTCCGGAAAACTTGTTCTTAAATGAGCGGATAATAGCAAATCCACGACTGGACTATCACACAAAATGCACGATGATAAGAGAAGAATATAGCCAAAAACAACGGGGTCATAATAGATACAAAGGCCAGATCGAGATCATTATGAATGCATTAAACCACAGAAAACATTTGTGTGAATAATTCATAATTGTTATGCAGAGGTACATAATAGAAACTTAAATATTACCATAAAGTATAAGGGTTTTCAAAAATAAAAATTTACTCTAGAGTGAGATATCTTAATAACAAGAAAAGATTGTCAGCTAAACAGCAATTGGTTTCGGTTTATGACTTTACCCTATGATTTGATTATATTGGAAAGGTTGAGAGTATAAATTAATCACCGTCTCTCTATCTTTGTTCTAAATTCCATAAAACCGGATAACAAGCATAACGTCCAACATCCACTTGTACTATTATTAGGAAATCCCCAAGTCATCTATACATTTGCTCAACAGAAACTACCAAAGAATTTTGTTATCCAGAACTATCTGCTGTTCTTGCAACTAAATTAATGAGATTGATAGGCAAATAATGCTAAGAAGCCATAGATGACTTAATTCATTACAAAACATGGTGGTAGAGAGGACTTTCTATTATCTTTGCCTATTTCACATGAGAGTTTTTGGCTAGAATCGCAATAATAAACTCATTAAACAAAGTAATTTCACCTGGATAACACATACTGCCGACAATATGCAATAGATTGAAGGAGGGGATTATATAACAACAAGTTCTATAGTAGACAATAGGACAAAGAAGACCTAACGAGGACTGCTAATCACATCCACAAACGTACGATTTAGAGAAGGCAATCGCATCTGCTGAACATGGGCTCTGTTCCTTTTGAATCGAGGCTCCGGTGATGATGAAACTGACGATGCCAATGCCCATGAATCATTTGAGCTGTCACAGCTGAAAGTTGCATCAATAACACCACTTGGGCTTCCAGGTAAAGATACATGCTTGCGTTTGTGGTGGTTCCAGCTTCCATGGCTACTTGATAATTCTAGGATGAACGCGTAACACTCATTTACTTTATCCTGTTTAAACATAAATCATAATAATTATTAGGCAATCAAGTTTGGATAACAAAATTGGCAAAAACTCAAGATAAGAGATGATACAAATCAGAGGAATCCATGTAACTAGATACAAACCTCACTGATTTTAAGTACTCCCATCAGTTGATTTTGGTATTCGACATGATTATACGGCTCAACCTCCTTAATAACATGCATCATTGTTGCAGTAGCTAATATAGAAGGAAGATAACACATAAACCTTGAATCTGAAATGAAACAAATGCGATTCAATCAAAATTTCTCATTCTGTATTCTATGTTAGATAGGCTAAGCTCCTAGATTGCAATAAAGATAGTATTTTTATTGCTTACCAGTAATGATGGAGAGAAGCAAACGCTCACACCTGCGTAGAAATTCCCAATGCAAATGAGTCTTCAATCCAAGCCTTCTTACAATGTGATCGAAGAAAGAAATTGGGGTCACCGGATTCATCCTCCATTTAAGAGTTGAAAGCAACAGAAGCTCCATTCTCTGTATAGTTTTTGCCTCAAAAACATATTTGCATCCTCCGCCTAATACAACACAAAAAACCCCACATTGTTAACACGTTTACAGATTCAACAGAACACAAAGACCTCACATTGACAACCCAGATAACAGATTCAAGAACGAACACAAAACCAAACACTATGCAAACGAAAAAGTGACTTTCAACAAACACCCAGATCGGATTTTTCAGAATAAATAAACATACTTGCAAGTCTAAAAGAAGTGGCACTTGGGTCTCCTCCACTTTGGCAGCTAACGATATACAAGCCACAGCAGCAAGTTGGGTCATCCATGGCTTGTCTTTCTGAAACTTCAAGCTTGATGTGAAACTATCAAAGTAGTTCACAGCAAGCACAGATGTCAGAGCATTGAACCCATAATGTGCTTTGACCTTCAATATCCACTCAACAGCTTCCTTGCGAGCCAACATCATAAACCCATCTGAGATTATGAGATCACAAATCACTCGGGTCTCGTTTTCTTTAGAAATCAAAGACAACAACTCACTGTCCTCCCAAAACAAGTCTTGTTCAAGCAAAACAGATGGCAAAAGAGTCTCCTTTACACATTTTTCACTCTCGAAATCATCAAGCTCATCACAATCCTCAAAAACTTCTTCTTCACAGTATAGACCACCATTGACAACCATTGAAGGACTACTTTGAAGCTCTTTAGTCTCTTCTAGCAGAGCCATCTTCTTCGTAGAAGAAGACAATGAATCCTCTGCTCATTATAACATCAAAAAACCAAATTTATGCATTTGTTTCTCTGTCTCTCTCTCTCTCTCTGGACACTAGTGAGAGACAGATATAGAAATAGCAAGCAAGCGAAGGGTTGTATCTGATGATACTTTCACGCCTGTCCTTTTTTTCCCAAAGTTTTTTTTTTTTTTTTTAAATAAATAAATTTTATATTATACATTAATCAACAAGTGTTTGTGTTAATTTATTATTTATTTATTTAGTGTTTGGCGCGCAAGAAAATAGGATGCAACGGCACAGACTTTTTATTTTATTATTTTATTTTCTCCCGTGAAAGTGAAATCTATAAATAGAATTAGAAATAATGAGTGTCTGCACATTTTTCAGATAAAGGAAGGAAAAAAAACATTAAAAAAAAAACAAAACAAAACAAACAATTTTATACGCTTTGACTAAATTTAATGTCCAAATCTGGTGTCATGATGTGTTATCACTTTAATATATTCATTCAAATCATATAAATCTAATACAATTTAAATAAATGAATTAGAGTAATGCCGGTATCATTTACACAAGATTTAGATATTAAATTTGGACAAAATAGCATTACTTAATTTATATATATATATTTGATTGGAATACAATTACAACAACTGGAATACAGATCCAGGACATGATTACATGATTACATGATTACAACAACAACTGGGACTCATCGAGAATCGACTTCCAAGCGTAGCCCAAACTGAAGCTCCCACGGACGGGGAGAGAGAGAACCCACACGAAGGAGGGACATCCACCCACACAAAGTGGGACAGCACCCATGTTTTTAAATGGGTCAAGGAAAATTTGCATAATTCTATGCACACACTAGGTCTTGAACCTTGATGGTGGGGGGTTTCCAAAAGAAGGCCCACCACTATAACAAGGGACTATATGTTACTTGATTTATATTTATCGTATCGCTTTTGATACGTATTGTGTGATATTTCGTATATTAGCTACGACTACGAAATCATATCATGACTGTCTGTGTGCTGATAGCCTGATAGGTAACTACTTGAAAACCACTCACTTTCTTAGTGAGTGTGCGCTGCACGCATTCAAATTCATTCAGGTAATTAATTTCTTTGTGGCTTTGTGCTTTCTTAATTTATTTTTATAGTGTAATAATTTAAATTTATAATCCTCCAAATTAAATATTTAATTTTAAAGGGTTTATTCATTTAAATTAAATTTAAACTTTTTTTTATAAAAGAATTAAATTCAAAACATATATGAGTATTGATTTTAATATATGTTATTAAATTTGATAAAGATTGTATCTTTCTTTAAAATAACAATTCAATCACTTAAATTTATAGAGGTTGTGTTAACCTATGCCCTTACTAATTAATTTCCAAAAATAGAAATAAACACACATATTAATGACTGTATTTATTATCTTATTACAATAAATACAGTGATTATTTTTCATTTATGACGCGTTTACTAATCGGGAATAGAGGGAATCGGAATCAAGTTCCACCGGAAAGGGAATGGAGGGGAATCGGAATTAAGTTACTAAATTCCATTCCAGTGTTTACTAACAATTTAGGAATCAAAAATAGAATTAAATTTATTCCATTTCTAGTGTTTACTTAAATTAAGGAATCAAAATGATATATAATTGATTACAAAAATACCCTTGTGTATATAATATGTTGAAATATATTTTTTATTATGATTTTTTTTTTTATATACTGCTCATAACACCATAACTATAATAATTAAAATTTTCAACTAATTAGTTAATAATAATTAAAAATTGAGGAGTAGTTCAGTTTTGAAAACATAATTAATTTGATGTCGAATTAATTTCTCACATTTAGTTGTTTTTTTTCCTTTTCTCTTGAATGTAAAAATTAAAACACAAAATAATTCAACATATACAACCATTACTTGATTCATTATTAACTATTAAGATAACTTCATTAAAAAAAAAAAAAAAAAAGTCATATATATATATATATGTGTGTGTGTGTGTGTGAATAAGCAACACATGCTTTACTACGTGAAAAAAAAAAAAAAAAAAAAATTCCCTTAAGCAAAACTACCGTGAGAGAAAAAAAAAACACCTTGTATAATTTGTAAATCAATAAGTCAAAGCTTTCATCAACATCATTCATCAACATAGTTATTTTTATTTTTATTTTTATTTTATTTACGTTTACAATATATATATATATATACAAGCCATGATTCATATCAGATTTGATATTTATAAATATTGAATCAGTGCAACAAGTCAAGAATAATCATCAATGTGATTTTTATGTATATTCATGAAATCTACGATTAAAAAAAAGTACATGTAGTAAGATTTATTATAAATGATGATATTTTAGTAAAAATACATGGATTCCCTTTTTCAATCAGGAAAGGGAACTTAATTCCTAGGGTGGGTGGGAGGAATCAAATTCCCTTTCCATCAGTAACTTAATTACTGATTTGAGAGTGGGGTCCACGTAACTTAATTCCCTAAATTTTTAGTAAACATTATAATTCACAAATCAGTAACTTAATTCCCTTTCCTGAGTTTGATTACTGATTAGTAAACGCGCCATTATAGTAATAAAAGTGGTTGTTAACATGTGCCTTATAGGCACAAGTTAACACTATCCAATTTATAAATAAATGTTTTGTGTTAAAGCATCTCCAATAATCTCCTTTGGAGACCTCCCTTAGCTTAATTAAGAGAGAATCTGTATTTTTCCAGATCCAATAGGTTCCTTAAAGACTTCCTTAAATGTTTTTTAGTGGAATGACCTTAAGTGTGCTCCACGTATTTAAATTTATTTTATTTTTTGAAAAGCACTAGATATTTAATTTTTAATTCCCAACAACTCTTTTATTATCTAATGAGTAATTTGTTTTACAATAATAATTACAAAATATAACATCAAGATGATAATAATAATAATAATAAATTATTAAGGTAGCTATTTAAGGGATTATTGTTAGAACACATACTCCCTTAATGGCCCCTTATAATAACATTCGCCCTTATTTAAGGGGGTCATTAAAGGAAACTGTTAGAGATACTCTTATGTATGTATAAAAGTTTGTAGACTCTTTTATTTATGATCTTAAAGAATTTCTAAAATAAAATACATTCCACTAATTTAATTTGTCTTTGGTTTTAAATACTATATCAATAATATAATGTTAGGATTTGGATCATATAATGATAATGATCTTTTTAAAGTATGTGATTGCTTGTTGATAGAGTGGTTGTGCAAACCAATTATATATTAATCACGCATTTATTGAAATGCTTATGTGTCATAAGATTATATAAAGTTATAAAATAGATCAGATCAACAAAGGATCCAAATTCATAATGTTAATATACCAGCGTAAGACTAATAAATCAACATTAATATATTAAATGCAAATGTAGGTCCCTTATTAAATTAGGTAAAATAATATTAGTTGAGAATATCTCAGTTCAACTACTCGACATGATTTGATAATCAAATGTTAATTTATTATTTTTGTCATGTAAATTATGATTTATAACCTACTTTCTAGAAATATGTTGACTATATTACTTCAATTTACGGGGATGGCATCCCTTGCAAACTACAATTATATAAGAAGTAATCATTGGAACAAATCTAGCTCCTAATTTGTGTTTTTTATATTTTGTATAAAAAGCTTTCATGATTCAAAATTAAAAATAATTTAACAGTAAAAGAGTACTATAATAAATTTGTTATTAAATGTCTATATGTATATGATTTTACAAAAAGTGATGAACATGTTTTTAATCTATTTATTGAACTACAAATTTAGGAATTGAAAAATGTGGGGAAACGATATTCTATGACCTTATTGAAGAGTTTAATAACTAGTCATCTATTTTTATTTTATTTTTTAAATCTGACACTTATTGAACTTTGGGTATCCCGATTTCTGATGAGATTAACCTCTACAACCACAATATTGACACGAAATGCAACTCCCATCACAAGGGTAATACCTCCTCACACTTTTGCAATTTAATGGGTAAAGGTTGAACTCGAAACTCTACCATCAGTATGAAAGGGAAGCTGGGAAGGTTCACATTGGTAAGAGTAGATTAATTTATTAATCTTTTACTTTAACGAGTGTGGAGAGTGTTAGAGCATCTCCAAGGAATCCCTTAATCAAGCCTATTAGTTTAATTAAGGAATAAGCTGTATTTTTACAACTCTAAGGGATTCATTACTGACTCCCTTAATTAAAATTCAATAGATCTTACTTCCTTAATTAAGGGGTGGCTTCAGCGACCTTTAATTAAATGGACTCCACATATAAACGTGAAATATAGTTCAGGGTAAATAAAATAATAAAAATAAATAAACAGGCTCCATAAAAAAATAATAGTAATAAATTATAAATGAATTTTAAGGTTCTATTTTTAGAACACAAACCCCCATTAATGGCCACTTACGAACAATGTTTACCCTTAAATAAGTGGGTCTGCAGGAGACGGTCTTACATACGCAGACTGTGAGGGTTTTTTAGTGGTCCATAAAGGTTGTAAAAAAAACGTTGACTGTATCAAAACGGAAAACTTGTCATGTTTTGATGGAAAACGTGCGCGACTCGCGAAACATAAAATGCTTCGATATTTTTTATACAGATAAAATAAACATTTGCGGGGCGCGAGCGATCATTTGATAGGAGCACTCGTGGTATCATGGTCTTCTGACATGTGATACGTGGACCAATCACACTTACAAAATGGTC
This sequence comes from Acer saccharum, assembly GCA_030490815.1. Classification (NCBI taxonomy): domain Eukaryota; kingdom Viridiplantae; phylum Streptophyta; class Magnoliopsida; order Sapindales; family Sapindaceae; genus Acer; species Acer saccharum. Next base: position 2,483,639 of record CM059868.1, read on the forward strand.
AACCCGATGACCTAAAACGATTTAAAAAGCATTGTCTCCACTCTCCACAGATTCTTCTCTAAAATTCAAATATCTCTTTTTTTACTTTAATACTTTTTTACCACCGAATAATTTCCCGTAGCCATAGGCTATTTTAGACATGTTAATATATATTGAATGTTAGATAAATTAATTAAATATTGTTGAGTATGATTGCGAATTTTGAGTCACCTCCGACAATCATTATCTTCCGATAATGTAACCACCGATATTATTGTCAACATCCGACATGTACGTTGGAACGCCGTCTCCCGTGATAAAAGCCCACCAATGATGCCTCCCGTTCTTATATCGAAGGAATCATTATCAGAGCCGACAACCATTGACAACGCAGAGATAGCTGTCTGCATTTTCCAATACGCTCCCAACACGTGCCCCTTTGTTGTCAGAATTAGGACTATATAAACCCCATTTTCCTTGCTTTGAAAGGGACATGGAAAAAAGGATAGTAGAAATATTTGTAAGCTATTGAGAGCTTGTAGGTAGCTCTCCAAAATATAATTAAGAATCATATTACTTAATCCCTTTGAAACTGTGTTTGTGTGGTCGTATTAGCTTAATCTATTATCGGGGTTCAATTTTACCCTCAACAAATATTATTTTAAAAAATTTACATTTGAATTATTTCATGATTATATATAGAGAGATAGAGGAGGAGGTTTTAGGTGTCGGACTCCTGCTTGTTTTTTCACACAGAATCAATTTTGTATCGTTACACTACTATGTAACATATGTACTTTATGGAGAATGTGTATATAAGCATATTACTAAGTAACATTGCGGACTCGGGAGTCCACCTATTAAAATATAAGTGTGATCTATGCTATGAACATTTTTTTTTTTTTTTGAAAGAATATGCTATGAACAATTATGACAATGGAAACACATGTTAAGTAAAATAAATAAATATAAAAAAAAAAAAAAAAAAAAATCAGTAGAAAGTATAGAGAGAGAGTAGTACTGTACTATTATAGTTTTGCTTTAAAAGGAAATGACAGTTAATACTTAAATAGGTAGATTATCCAAACAAAGAAAGCTACAAAGATGGTGGTAATAATTCAAACGACGAAGATATTTTGTTTTTGGCAGTGAAATGACAGCTCGCATCAGGTAACTTCCTCGAGACCCAAAAGGAAAAATGGATACGTTTGGATTTGCACGTCGCACCTTCGTGACTATTCTTCTTGTGTATATATTTTGTCTTTTACCAAATATTTTATCCAATTCAATTTTATTTATAACAACTAACGAAACTTCTTAAATATTTACAACAATCTCACATCATTTGTATTTATTACCATTAATCTTGTTAGTTGTTCTTCTCCTCTGGTCTCCGGACAGTTTCTGAACCTCAGTTAATAGAATAAACTTTTTACAAAACAAAGGTCAAGGGTAGAGACAGCCAGACAGGTTTAATACCTACAATTTATATTATGGTATACGGCTGAAATTGTTTTCAATACCCGATTTAATTTCGGAACGGTTACGAGATTTTAAGTCTCCATCTCAAACCATCCATGTACCTGTTATCATATAAAGTAAGAAACCGATCCCCTTATGGGAAATCCCCGTACATGCACCGTTTATTTTAAAGTGTGTATTCATCGAGAATGATAATGGAAAGCCCGTCTCCGACCCATACCATTGAGTCATTGACATCCCTAGTCATGAGTTCTCTTTATTTGAATTCTTTTGTTCTTCTCAAACACTACTTAGTTTAAAAACTGTTTGTTGGCTCATTATCAAAATAATAATTTAACTTTAAGATTTTAAAAATCATTAAATACAGCTGTATTAATGCATTCCAATGATCATTAGTTATGCCGGTTAAATAGTAGCCAGTTAGCTAAATCTAGCTGTTTTTTTTTTAATTTTTTTTTTAATTTTATTAAAAAAAAAAAATCATTTTACTATAAATTTTTTTTTTTTTTTTTTGTTAAATCTCATTTTACTATAAATTTTAATAATAGAGAGCATTTACTGAGTTTAGGTGAGAGGAGTAATAAACGGCAGGTAGCGTATAAATAAAATGAACAGTTTACGAGTAAATGATTGTAATTAAAAAATTAATAAAGTTTCTATGTAGTGTACCATATCACACGTACGCATTTTCTCTCTCTCTCTCTCTCTCTTATGAGTTGTCCTTTTTGTACTCTCCCTCTGTCTCCCAACCCCTTCGCAGATCATCTTTAGTGATTTACACGTTTCACTGCACATCTCTTTTATTTTTATTTGTATTAGACAAATTATTAAAAGTCCCCTATATTTTGTGTTATTCTCCAAAATATCCCCTTTAGTCTCATTAATACCCTCAATCTCCTGTAATTTTTTTCTTTGATACCCCACGATTAGGGGTGTGCAAAAAACCACCAAAGCGAACTAACCTGACTAACCGAACCCAAACTTTATGGGTTGGTTCAGTTTCATATGTAAAAAAACCATTCATCGGTTTGTCATTTAACAAACCGATCAAAGATTGGTTCGGTTTGGATTGTTAAAAATAAAATTCATTTAACCCAAACCAACCCATATATTCTCCTATTAATTTTTTCTTTCATACCCCTTGAATTTTATCCGATATATTCCTGATCCAATCAGTGTTAGATTTAAATAATAATAATAATAATGTAATAACAATTTTGTTTTACAATCAAATAGGACAAATTAACAAAATACATATTTTCATTATTAATAATGTATTTTATAATATCAAAGATATTTCCAAGTAGATTCTAGTCAGGTATGAATTTAGATTTTCTTATGAATAGAATTTGGATAATTATTTCCGATTCTTGTTAAATCATGTGATTTTGAATTTATGATCCCACATTCCGACCTTTTATTAATTATCAACCAAATATTTAATTAATGTGAAGAAAAAACATTTATTGAGATTAGACCCGTGTCCATCATGTATCTGTCATCTGAACAAAAAGTACATTGAGTGATTGTGATATTTATTTAATTGTTATTATTTTTATTTAAAAAAAAAAAATCCTTTTTCCATTAAAAACCTCAATAATTGAAGCATTATCACATAAATACCCAACATTTAATCAAATCTGCCATGAGAATTTACTCAACAAAATTAAACAATAACTACAATTCCAATTGTTTAAAAAAAAAAAAAAAAATCCAGTTCCAATTAGAGAAAGAGCAGAGCTCGGATAACCAAGTGAAGTTAATTTATTAAATAATCATTTTTATAATTAATGTGAGGTGAAATTTAATTTAGGTTTGCAAGTTGCAGTTGTGTTTTAATGGTTTGAGCAGGAAAAAAAAAAAAAAAAAAAAAAGTACAATAAAAACTCCACTCCCGATTTGATGATCAAACATTTATTTCCCAGATATACTTGTAAAACACGAATGATAAAACTCGATTTCCCCATGTGTGGGTGTTCTCTCCCGATTCCGGGAGCTTCTGTCTCCCCGTTGTGGGAATTGTAGTCCGAGCTACGCTTATAGAGCCCAATCTTATCGGTCTCGACAGTTGTTGTATTATAAAAAAAAAAAAAAAAAAAAACTCAATTTCTCTGTCATTAATATGTTAATTGATAAATATCTAATTTATTTAGGCCTAATCAAATACATGTTACTTTCACATGAGAGTAGGTGAAAATATATGTGTAAAGGTAGAAATTCACATGGAATAGAGACAATAATCTATTTACATCTTATCAAATATCATTTACATATTCAATAATGAAGAACTAATTAATGAGAAAATAAATTATAAATATCATATAGGATTTTATTGATTCATCCTTGTATTTGATATACAAATATCATTTTTCACTTGGATGGGTTGTCAAAGACTACAACTTGATCCACACCAGCAGAGTCGATTCCCCAGGATTCGAAACAATTTGAATTTATAAACGTGTGTGCTTTTGATTAGAACACTCATTAAGCGACTATGTAATGTATTATCACATATCGTAAAAATTACATGCTCTTTTAAATTGATATAAAAAAAATTCACGATAATGTAAATATGTAATGTTACGTAGCGAATTAATTAGCTTAATAGTACGTTTTGCATAATCAACTTTTTTCATTGAGCAGTGGTCATGGAAACACTTCTGAGACTGCCCTGACATACTGCTAATTAATTAAAGATGTGAAAAGCAGAAGCAATATATATACTGCAACTTCAGTGTCCAAAGTTTCGAAAAGGAAAAGCTAGCTATGCACATTATTATATAATCATATCTTTTTCAGATTTATAGGGAGAAAGATACATCTATATATATATATCTGTACACATTTCTCGTGTTTCCAATCTGGATTCAAATCTCTAAATAAAAAAAAAAAATCTTTAGAGAGAGAATCCAAATTTGTATAAACTTGTTAGCTTTAAGTCATTTTGTATTGCTCTTACATTGTATAAAGGTTTCTGGGTTGCCAGCCCATATGATAGTGATAAAACTTGTATCCTTGGGAGAAAATCATCGGGTGCACCGTTAGGGCTGCATCCGGCCATTAAGGATGAGACATGTGGTAGGAAAAAGCTTATGTGTTGCGAGGGGCTATCTGGGCTCAAATTTTTTTTAAATATAGTTACATTTTTTACATTTGTACACCATAGCTTTTGTTATTTACATTTATTTTAAAAGATTTATTATCATGTCATCTGATCCTCTAAAATTAAAGAAGCTGGCTTCACCTCTATATGTAGCAATCGGATGTTCCATCATCAGTGGCCGGGTGCACCGAAGATGTTCTCCATTGTTCCGTCTAAAAAGAGAAATTCATAAAGGGTTACCTAGGATTAGGAGGATTACAATTCCATGCAGTCTCTCTCTCTTTCATGGCTCGAGCTGCGAGGTAATGAGAGAAAAGAGAGAGATGGGTTATTTGGTTGGTTGGTGGTGGTGGGTGCAAGCAAAAGAAATTAGAGCAGTGTTGTCCAGCAAAAACCCAACTTTCAAGTTGAAAAAAAATAAAAAAAAGAGAACGTACAAAGCTGGTTACATTACAAGCGTACACTTACAAATTACAAAGCATTCTTTTCCTTTTGAGTTATCAATGGTGGAATCATCATGCGCATTTTTCTATTCTTGATTTCTGAACAAAATTGCCAACGAGAAATATCATGAAAGTATGAAACCTCTTAGCATCATTTTAGTTAAAAGTCAATTTCTTTCTCTCCAGCTTTTTTTCCCCTCACACAGTCACACGCAAACATCAAAGTTTGTAATACTATATATATATATGGATAAGATATGTGTGCAAACCAACAAACCTCTAAGGTCCATGTATATATATCTATATATGCAGCATCTATGATCTATCTATATCAACCCTTTGTGCCACTTTTTGCATTTTTCTTTACATTTGCAGTGGTCATGCTTGATTGACGACGTCCATGAAAAGGGGTTAAGAATTTATTTTTATTATTATTTAAAAATAAATAATGATTTGTTGATTGATTGATAGGTCACTTATCTTGATCAGATGAATCAGTATGATCGACTATGTTACATACATAATATCAAATTATCGACATTGTGGTTTGACCTAAAAATCCAGATTTAAGTTTTCACACGTGATTGAATTTGTATTTATTTTCACTTGAATGTTTGACTGTCTATATATATATATATATATATATACAGTGGTTCTCTCATAAGGGATCCCTTATTTTAATTTCGGTAAGGACCACCATGAAATCATATCGATTTGAATGAATTTTAATTTGAATTTTTTTGTGAATGATAAGTTCGTTGAAATCTACCTATGAATAAAATTTGAGAATTTTTCAAGCACGAAAACTATTTTTCTTGAATTTCCTATATTTCGCCTATTTTTCTAATGCCTTCGTATTTAAAAAAATCGGTAAAAATAGTTTTCGTACTTGAAAAATTTTCAAATTTTATTCATAGGTAGATTTCAACGAACTTATCATTCACAAAAAAATTCAGATTAAAATTCATTCAAATCGATATGATTTCATGGTGGTCCTTACCGAAATTAAAATAAGGAATCCCTTATAAAAGAACCACTGTATATATATATATATATATATATATATACAACTATCGTATTGTCATTTTAGCAAGCTCGTGGATTGCTCTTGATGGATGTATTTTGAACAAATCCCCACGTTCGAGAAATCACGTCCACCATGACAATGAGATTAGCTAGCTTTTGTCATCCACTTGACCAACAACATGCATTCGATATCATTAGAAACCCTAACATACAAATGATGGCATGCCCTTTACTAGTTTGGAAATGGGTCAAACCTCTCCCTAAAGTTTTGACTTAATTAAAAATGCCCACTTGAACTAACACATGAAGATTATTGCAACATGTTTAAGGGGTTGATCTCATATATTTAAATATAATATATGGCGTTTAAAAATTTTAAAAGTAAAAAACAATAAACAATAAATCTCAACTATCAATTACAGATATCACCGGATTTATTGAGTTTGGCATGAAAATCAGCACAGAAGAGGATCCTTGTTTTAGATCTTTTAGTGAACGGATTTTCAAAAGCAAAAACTTTATGAGAGAAGTGTGGGACATGTAATACTCCATTGTTTCAAGTTTCAACCAACACGATTTGTTTGTGCTAATGATTTATAATTAATGTGTTGTGTGTCTACTAAAAGGACGAGGTTAGGTCTAACTTTTATAATTAATATGCTAAGAAGATAGATTAGCCTTGTTGTGCACACATTCTCTTGATTTAGTTCAAGAAACATCAAACATATATATTTTTAAGCTGCAAACATATTTTGTATAAATAAGAAAAAACTTTGAATCCTCTCTCTTTCTAGTTTCTTCATATATATTGGTTTCTCGGGGAATGGAATTCGAACACGAGAGTTGAGACCTCAGCTTAGCTTGGTTGAAAGGTGTGGTTACCATCAAATTGTGTCTACGACAACCGGTAAACCTATATTAAACCTAAATTTGCGACTTTAATATCCAACTAAATGTTTACTCATAGTCCATTCTATTTTTAACCTTATTGGCCTATTATAGGAGTAAGTGAATGATTTCCCGTGGAAATCATAAATATATATAATACGTAAATTTAATCGGAACGAATCAATAATAATAATAATAATAATACGTAAATTGCTAAGAGGAGCATAGCTCAGCTGTTAAATGGACGAGTTTGGGGCTTGGACAAATGACTCTTAGCCTCTTAAGTCAACAGCTCGAATCCTACCGATGGTGAAAGCTTTCAAAGAAATACCTGATTCCGAATTAATAGATATTATAAAAAATAATAATAATAATAATAACACATAGATTTAAATTAGCATAGTCTGGGCTTAATTTTTCCTTCCATGTTCAAACTCAGCCCAAAACCTTAATAGGCCCATAATTATTGAAATCCATCACAAGTCAAGTCGGGCCTCCCAAGCCCGAGGGAAATAATTTTGAAACCAAACAATATTTCCATTTTTTTTAAAATTAAAAATTAAAAAAAAAAATTGGAGAAGGAAATGTAGGCTGGTTATTCCCCCTTTCACCCGCATCAATGATGTTGTCGGTTCGCGTTTTGTCTCCGTCTCCCGAACTTCAAAATGTAATAGTTAAAAATAAAAAAAATAAAAAAAATGGGAAATTTGATATTGAAGAAAAATAATGTTCGAAATATCAGCCTTTTTTTTTTCAGAATAAAATAATCGAGAGAAATTAATATTTTTTTCCAAATACAAATAAATAACCACACCTCCCTTCAAAATTGAGTTTTCAAGTTCATGTCTCCCTCGCTCAAATAACAATAAATAAATAACTGAAAGAAATAGACCCCATGCAATTTTAATTTAGATGTTAAGTGTATTTGATTAAGCGATTGGTGATGAAGTCAATGATTATTATGTCTTTTTGATACATTTGTATGCATCTCAAAACATTTGAATAAGTAATTACATCTTCTACAATAAAAAATGTTTAAATAATTATTAAAATATTGTAAGTCTTTTTTTACTTTTTATTTTTATAATGCCATTTCTACTCAAACATGTTTTTCTAAATATTTCCAACGTAACGTTCTCCTTACTTCTTGTTTGTACACGAAATAATAATAAGAAAGAAATATCTTTTTCTTATGTCGTTCAATAACATTCAAAGAACCAACATCAGACGTGTTAAAGGGCTAACGTGTTCTACCAATATTAAACATTGCGATGCGTCTCGAATGTCTACTTAGATAATTGAAAGAAGTCGAATTTCCAAACCGAGAAAGATCTCTCAACACTTATTACACGGTTTTATGGTCAACTGTGTGAACATATATACAAAGTGTCAAGGTTTGAACCTTTATAGGTTGATGGAGATCGTGAAGTCTCTTGTCATCACTACATAAACTTTTGGACAATAAAAAAACAAAGAAACAGTAAAAGTAAGAATTATGTATCTGAATTCAAAATAAACAAGTGGGCAGTTGGGCAACTGGTCCTATGCTTTTGTTGACCAGAAAATAGAAGACCAATCAAAGCATTTTTTTGTGTCTAATATAATAGTGTTAAGAGACTTAAGAGAGTATTGTGAATTGTGATGTTTAATTTTCTTTGTGGAAGAATGTGAAGCTGTTGTATTTCATACTATCTTGGATGTTGTGGCATAATCTTCTTATATCATGTATCATGCAAAATATACGTTTTTTTTTTTTTTTTTTCATGCGGGATTTAATTCTACAACGTTATAGATTATATAATGTTGTGGAATCAATTTCCGAATTTTCCGTGTAAGATTTGATCTTTTAACGTTATAGACTATACTATTTAGTGTTATGAAATCCATTTCTACATAAAAAGATTGTACGAGATCCCCTACAAATCAACTCTCCATGTAAGTGAATGTAATAATAAGCTAACTAGTATTAAAGAATATTTAGACATTTGACATTTATGCAATTGTACCAAATTCGAATGAAAATGTACCGAGAGTAGCATCTATGAGAAACATTGGCTTAATGGTTGCACACCCACACATTATATTAAGAGTAATACTAGACGTTCCAATTTTTTTTTCCCAAATCCTGTCCCAAATGATGTGGCACATGAGGTGTCAACATCATATCAATTACCATATAATCTTATAAATTATGAGATTATGCCACAACATCCAAGATAGTATGAAATACAATATAAGAATCAAGCGGTTAAAAACGTTAGAAGACATCGTTTGTTGTCATCTTGGTTCAACTGCAATATATTGGAAATTTCCACAACAGCTTCACATTCTTCCACAAAGAAAATTAATCATCACAATACTCTCTTAAGTCTCTTAACACTATTATATTAGACACTAGAAATGTCTTATATTTTCTGGTCAACAAAAGCATAGGACCAGTTGGCCCAACTGCCCACTTGGCCACTAGTTTATTTTGAATTCAGATACATAATTCTTACTTTACTGTTTCTTTGTTTCTTTATTGTCCAAAAGTTTACGCGGTAACCAGAGACTTCGCAATCTCCATCAACCCACAAAGATTCAAGCCTTGACACTTTGTATATATGTTCACACAATTGACCATAAAACCGTGTAATAAGTGAGGAGAGATCTTTCTCGGTTTGGGAATCTGACTTCTTTCAATTATATAAGTAGACATCCGAGACGCATCGCAATGTTTAATATGGGTAGGTCGCGGTAGCCCTTTAACGTGTCTAGTGTTGGTTCTTTGAATGTTATTGAAAGAAATAAGAAAGGGTGTTTCTTTCTTATTATTATTTCGTGTACAAATAATAAGTAAGAAGAACGTTACGTTGGAAGTATCTAGAAAAACATGTTTGAGTAAAAATGGCATTAAAAAAAAAAAAAAAAGACTTACAATATTTTAAACATTTTTTTTTTATTGTAGAAGATGTAATTACTTGTTCAAACGTTTTGAGATGCATACAAATGTATCAAGAAGATATAATAATCATATTGATGATTGCAAGTTATTGTCACATGAATACTTATGATTACAATTAGCATGAGATTAAAGATTATATTGAAGAGACTAGATTGGTTCAATAATATATTTGTCACACTTAAACTTTTGAGATTTTGGATTTGAATCTTCGTCTCAGACTTAGGGGAGGTTTGTTTTTTCAACTTAACATTTAATAAGTCTGATGTGAACCTATTAAGTTTTTTATTTTAATTTTTTAGTGGTCACTTAAAAATACTTTAAAACAACTTAAAATAAAAAATAACAAATCCCGACTTTTAACTTAATTCAAAACAACTATATTGCATTTTAAATATTTTTTATAAGATTATCCTTCCAAAGATAATTATATCCAATATTATCATGATTTTATATTATATAAATTTCTTTTTTTGACATATTATTAATAATAAATAACTATAAAAAAAAAAAAAAAAAAAACATATCTTTCAGTTTCAATTTTCAATCTCTATTTGATTTTAAAAAAAATTCAGGACTCTTTAGTCTTAAGTCTTAACGTAAAAAATAAAATAAAAATGAAAACGAACTCTAGAATAAAGACAGGGAAAGGGCCACATAAGTAGGCGTTGATATTCAAATCAAAATGTCAAGAATTGTCTCGATCTATTTATTTTCCATTTGAGACCAAAAATAATGTTAAAAGCCGCAATTTGAGACCAATTTTAGCTTTCACGGCAACCAATACGACCACGTATTGACAATTTCTATTGTGTGTTTCATAATCACATTTAAGTTCGTAGAAATAAATCTTAAGAAAGCGATGACTTTTCAAATAAAGTTTACGGAGTTGATCTTTTACTGATAGACTTCTATCGAAAATGACTTTTAACAAAAAGCTCTAAATTGTTTGGTATTCATTTAAAAAAGTGATTTTAAGTTAATAGATTGTTTATCAAAATATCTTTAAAAGAGCTTTTGTTGTTTAAAATTACTAAAATAAACACTAATAAAATATTTATAATATAAAGATACAGTGGTTCTCTCATAAGGGATCCCTTATTTTAATTTCGGTAAGGACCACCATGAAATCATATCGATTTGAATGAATTTTAATCTGAATTTTTTTGTAGATGATAATTTCGTTGAAATCTACCTATGAATAAAATTTGAGAATTTTTCAAGCACGAAAACTATTTTTACCGATTTTTTTAAAATATGAAGTCATTAGAAAAATAGGCGAAATATAGGAAATTCAAGAAAAATAGTTTTCGTGCTTGAAAAATTCTCAAATTTTATTCATAGGTAGATTTCAACGAACTTATCATCCACAAAAAAATTCAGATTAAAATTCATTCAAATCGATATGATTTCATGGTGGTCCTTACCGAAATTAAAATAAGGGATCCCTTATGAGAGAACCACTGTATAAAGATATAGGATAAAATATTTAAAGTTCATAAAGGGTAGTTAAGATTATTTACCTCTTAAAGAAAGAAAAAAGCTCAAAAAGAGCTTCTTGGTTTTGGGCTTCTTCCAAAATATATAAAATGGATTTTTTAATATTAAAAAAACATTTCTTTAATTGTATCAAACAACAAAAAAAAACATCAAAACAGCTTCTACCATTAAAAAAGTGCTTTTAGCCTCTACAAAAGCCATACCAAACATACCACTGGAGATGTTATAACTTATAAGAGCATCTCTAATGTAAATATGCATTTTTTAGTTTCTAAATAGTGCCACATCAGCATTTCTATTTATTATGGGCCCGCTTTTGAAAAAAAATTAGAGAAATGCATATTCACATCTCCAATGCAATTATCTAAAGTCAAATATACATCCATTTTATATCCAATTATAATAAAACAATTATTACACTCTCTCTCCTCTTTTATTTTACAATTAAATGAGGTTTAATCTTATTGGTGTAAAGAGTTTGAAGTTTTAATCTTATTGGTGGAAAGAGTTAGAAATCCTAGTCAGCATTTCTAGGAGAGTTTCTAGAATTAGAAACTCAACTCCATATTCTCTAACTTTTTTTTAGCCACATCATCTCCATATTCAACTTAAATAATAGCATTGGAGAGAGTTTTTTTAACTTTTTTAATATCTATCCTATGTGGCACTTCATTTTCTCCAAATGCATAATAGCATTAGAGATGCTCTAAGTCATCATGTTGGACGGCTGTGATGGAATCATCACACACGCAAAATAACGCACCATAAAAAGCGCGTCCATGACGGCAACAAGTTATACTGATAAAATAAATAAATAAATAAATAAATGGTTTTAAGCAGTCGGCTGTGAGGCGATTGTAACGATGACACGCACCCCTTTTGACGGGGCCAGAATTCGTGAACTAACGAACGTGACACGAACCTCTCGAGCATTTTTTTTCCCATTATAATGCTCTTTCTTGTGTTTTTTTTTTAAAAATGTTTATTCTCTCTCTCTCTCTCTCTCTCTCTCTCAAACACACTATAAAGAAATAACTGTCTTCCTTTTCTCTTTTGAGCGTGTATCTCACTCGCTCGGATGGGGCAAACGACATCCTCCATGCTAGACCAGAGAGATCGGTTTAATTTTCTGCCGCCAGCGATTCTTTCCGGTGAAATCGATGAGTTTTCGGACGACGAAGTGGTTGGAACACGAGATTATACCAGTGATTTGCCTGATGATTGTTTGGCTTATGTTTTTCAATTCCTAGGGCCTGGAGATCGAACAGTATGTTCGTTGGTGTGTAAGCGGTGGTTGTGTGTTGACGGCGGAAACCGACAGAGGCTATCTCTCAACGCGAATAGTGAGATACTGTCGTCACTGCCTGCGCTCTTCACGCGCTTCGAGGCCGTCACTAAACTCGCTCTCCGATGCGATCGTAAGTCTATCAGCTTAAACGACGACGCTTTGGTTCTGATCTCTCTCCGTTGTCAGAAGCTGACGCGCTTGAAGCTCCGTGGTTGCCGTGCCATCACGGATCACGGTATGGTCACATTTGCTCAAAACTGCAAAACTCTGAAGAAACTCTCCTGTGGCTCCTGTATGTTCGGCGCCAAAGCTATCAATTCGGTTATTGATCACTGCTCGCTTCTCGAGGAGATCTCGATCAAGCGGCTCAGAGGAGTTCACGACGGGGACGAGCTGATCGGGCGAGGAGCCGCCGCCGCCGCCGCCGCCGCGTCTTCGTCTCTGAAATCGATTTGCTTGAAGGAACTAGTCTACGGTCAGTCTTTTGAATCTTTAATTACTGGAGCTAAAAAACTTAAGACTTTGAAAATTATTCGTTGTTTAGGTGATTGGGACAAGGTTTTAGGAATAATAGGTAACGAAAAAAACACAGCTTTGATTGAAATTCACCTTGAAAGGCTTCAAGTGAGTGATATTGGACTAACAGCGATTTCGAAATGTCCAAATGTTGAAAATTTACACATTGTTAAAGCTCCAGAATGTTCTAATAGTGGGCTTGCTCGTGTAGCTGAGAAATGTAGCTTATTAAGGAAGCTTCACATTGATGGATGGAGGAGTAATAGGATTGGAGATGAGGCGTTAATTGCCGTAGCAAAACACTGTCCTAATTTACAAGAACTTGTTTTAATTGGTGTTAATGCAACACACTTGAGCTTGACTGCTATTGCTTGTAGTTGCCCAAAATTGGAAAGGTTAGCACTTTGTGGGAGTGGAACAATTGGTGACCCGGAGATCGCGTGCATTTCTGTGAAATGCTTGGCTCTGAAGAAACTTTGTATCAAGGGGTGTGCTATTTCGGACCTTGGATTGAAGCGCTCGCTTGGGGATGTCCCAATTTGGTTAAAATTAAGGTTAAGAAATGTAGAGGAGTGAGTAGTGAAGTTGCTGGATGGTTGAAAGAACGTAGAGGGTCGTTGATTGTCAATTTGGATGCTGGTGAGCCGTTGGATGCTAGTGTTGTTGATGGTTTGATGTTGCCGATGATTCCTGGCCAAGTAAATGCCGTAGAGGCCCCTCCCAATGGTAATGGTCGATTGGGATTTCTTAGGGTAAAGCTGGGACTTTTTGCCAGTAGGAATTTAGTACCTTGCTCGCTCAGAAGATGGTCGAACGGTGACAACAGTAATAATGACAACTTATGAGGATCATCTATCAAAGAATTGGAAAATTTACTTTTGCTTTAGTCATTTTTATGTCTTTGATAGTGTTGAAACCATATTGAAAAGTGGTTGAACAGATAGGTTGAATTGTTGTTGTGCTTTAAGCTTGTTTTGGTTTCTTTATTTAAGTTCAATTTGTTTAAATTTTGTAAGCTGTCAAATGTAACGATTGCAGAAAATGAAATTGTTAAAAGATTACTGTTATTGCAACCAAAAATTATCTGCCATTGATCTGCTGATCCACTCCTACTATCTGTGCTGTTTTGATATCTCTTTTATATACAGCAGCTATGCGGGTACGTGAAGCTACAACGTATTTTCGGAGTTTAATACGAATTATTTTATCTGAACTGGATACAGATTGTGAATTAAGATTTCTTGATGTTATGCGCCCTTATTTTCTTTTGAGTTTGAGCCATTTCAAGGAACTGAATTTCAACTCTACTATTGATTTGTTATATTATCATCAAAAAGCTCTCACTATTATAATTTGAGTGAAAGTGTTTCCTGTTGATGCATTCTATATCTCTCTTTCAATAGTGTTTCTTAGGTATGGGATTTCGGATTTTAGTATCCGTTTGGGAGAGCTTGTCTACCGGTTAAAAGAACTTATTTAATTAAAGAAGCTCTTTTCAATTTTTTTTGTATCATTTGGTTGTCACTCAGTAGAGCTTTTAGATAATTAAAAAAACTGTTTTACGTCTACTTGGAGAAACCCAAATTTAAAGTTTTTTCAAGTAGATTTTTTGGAGTTTTTTTAATAACACTAAAATCTCCAATATAAACCTATCATTTAATATTTACTAGAGTATTATGGTAATTCACTCATTAAAAAAGCTCTTTTTTAATTGACAACCAAACGACCAATAACTTTCATTTAAAAGCTCTCTGCTTCACCAAATAGACATTTTTATTAAAAAAGTCTACCAATCAAATAACTATATTTTTTTTTCCTTCAAAAACTTTATTTTTAATAGATTTACTACAAGTGGATCTTTTACTAATAGAGGTTTTTCAAAAGTCCAACCAAACAAACTCAATTATGTTTTTCTATTGTTCTAGTCATAACTATTTCCGGAATCCCATATTTAATTATGTTTCTTTAACGGTTCTAGACATAACTATATCCGAAATCTCGGATTTACTTATGTTTCTCTAATGTTACATAACTTTTGTTATGGACATTACTATATCCATAATCCAGATTTAATTATGTTTTCTATAACGTTACAGAACCATTATTCTAGACATAACTAAATCCAGAAATCAGAATCGTGGATCGGAGAAAAAATTACTTATAAAATAGTTTTTGACTTTTTGTTTACTATTCGAGTTGAGTCATTGAGAAACTACGAAGCACATCACAGATATGTTGAATAGTTGATATATTGATTAGGTCTTTGATTGTTTTGCGTGGGACCATATAAGAAATTTCTCAGTTTTTGGTGGACATTCATGAATTGACTGAGTCGGATCTAAACTAAACTCAACAAACGGAAAGTTGGTGGTGTGTTGGGCAGGAAGATTGATTGATGCGGACAGTGGACTCCAATGTGGAAATCATTACTGTTTACCAGCTTTAACGGTGACTTTCAAAAAGCACTTCTATGGTCTCCAATATGCTGATTCACGCCTTCCCGAGTTCACGGTCTCTTGCTTTTCAGCTTTACTACTTTACTTTTATGAAAGTAACTTTTTTTATTTTATTTATTTGATATAAACCTGTTGCAACTTATTGTTTTTTCTTTATCAGATTATGCAAAGCAAAAAGCAATTTTGCCCAAGGGGCGTAGCTCTCGGGCAAATTACTCTTAAGTCTTAATTCAACGGCTCGATAGATATTCGGTTTAAATAGATGGATAGATATATACAGTAAAAAAAAAAAAAACAAAAAAGGAAAAAGCAATTTCTGATCTATATCAACTTGTTTGATTTCTATTTTACATGGGTTTCAAAATCATTTTTCACTAAAAAAAACCTTTTTTTTTTTTCATGTAATTTTATAACAATAATGCTACTTTGTTGTAATATATTCATTTAAATTGTATTAGATTTATATGATTTAAATAAATGGATTATAATGATGACATATTATTGGGGCATAAGATTTGGACATTAAATTTAGACAAAGTAGTATTACACATCTTATAATTTGTTTAAATTCTAAAAAGAAATATATAATTTTCCCAACACGTCACTGAGTCAACTCGTGAGTCGGTAATAGAGTCAAGCAGCTCGATTCACGCGTCATAGACTGAGACTCAGCTTTACGGGTCTGACCATGTTTCTATAGAGGCCTGATAGCTTGATTCGTTTGGGCTCGGCCTGGAAATTGAATTTGGGCTGAGTCATAAATAAAATCAAAGCTGGTTATTTTTTGGGGTTCGGTTTGGGAGTTCTTTTATTATTAGCTAGGAGGCCAAAAAAGTAATTTCGTTAAAATACACAATAACAGCCTTGAAGTTGCGGCAGACAAAGTTAACGAACCCTAAACCCTGAAAACCCTCGTCTTCTCGGTCGCATCCTGTGTAAGCTGCAACTGCAATACCTCAAAATGGACCAGAAACTCGACAGTCTAGAGAAAAAGGTGTGTTAGAAGCTCTATTTTTTGCTGTTGTTTTTGAATTCAATCCTTCATATGCTTGTTACTTGCTCTGCTCAAACTATGACGACTATTTGTTGTAGCTAGCAAGTTTCAGTTGTCAACTGTTAGTTTTCAGATTCTAAATTTCAATCTTCAATGCATCCACTGTCACTTTTGCAGCTTGTTAGATTTAATGTTATAATTGTTTACGTTCTGTTTGGTGGCTTTATAGTTTCAATTAGTCGGTCAATTTCTGTATTGATAATTCGATTTTTGAAAATATTGTATTAGGTTCTTGTTGAACTTGTGAAGTTGGTCCAAAAGCGTGGGATGCAAGGTACTGTTGGAGGCTGGAAGGACTTTTTAAATTTTTATGATAAAAAGTTTGGTTCTAGCTTAAGTGATCCAGCTAGGAGGTCCAATGATGTATTGTCATCTTTTCTGAAGACATTCGGTAAAGAGGAGGATTTGAAGGTAATAAAATGATATAATTTTGAAATATCGTTTCGAAAAACTCAACTCCTTGATGCGCGTAAATATGTATGATTCCTTGTTGTTTGCAGTTTCTTGCGAAAGCATTGCAATGCCATTTGAATCGTGATTTGGTGGAGAAATCTAAAAAGATAATCCCGGTTGATGAATCTCCTGAGCAGGTATGATTTAGTACATCTTTACTCACCGATGAACTGGGCCTATTTGCAGTGAATTAGCGTGCTGTGTGCTTTAGTTATATCCTTGTTCATTGTTTTGAGATATGCATAATTTGTATAAGGGAAGTTAGTTAACTCATGGCTTGGTTGATTGCATTGCAAATTATTTTTTCTTTGCTTTTATAAGCATGTTCTTGTCTCCGTCTTTCAATTTGTTTGACATTCTTTCTTGTTTTGTTCTGAAAACTAATTAAATGTGATTTTTGTTTCCTTTTTGCAATATATGTCTGCTGCTTTTTGTTCCAAAATTATATTTTGGTGTAATTATACCAGTGATTTGTGTGTGTATCTGATAAGAAACAATATACCTTTCATATTGAAACAATGGTCATAATTCTTTGACTTATCTTCCAGCTACCATTTTATGTTAAAGCTAGTTTCCCAAATGAGATATTTCCTTTTGTATAACTTAGCAACTGATGCACAACTTAATTTGGTGATAAGTCTTGCAAGTCGCAAATTTCCTGGTATTACTTATTCTTTTGTTACAGTCTTATGATATTTGAGAGGCACAAGTTTGAAGTATGTAAAGCTTTTGTATTTCTCATTAGAAGGTTCTATTGTAATCCTTGTTAATTCGTGATGATGGCAGTGCAGAGGCTGGTCTGCTCAACTCTTGAACACCCACAATACCCATTATGTTATATATTCCCATCATACGAAGAGGTTGGTATCTCAAATCTCAATTTTAACATGTGTATTTGTTGTTACTTATTTTCGTACGGGTTGAGTTCATTTGGGTTCGACACAATTGATTGATAAGAAATTGACCTGATAAATGTTTTTACTGTTTTCATACTGATTTGATATGTAAAGGGGATAATAATTCTTACATTCTGTTTTTGATGTTTAAATTATGAAGTAAACATCATTAATTTCTAATGACTTAATATAGTTGGCTTTTAGTTTAAGCATGTTTTTTTAATTGGTTGATTGCAGATAGGTTAGACAGATTAACTCAAACTAAATTCATTGATTTTTTGTTGGGTTTGACTCATGTTCATTGGTTGTGTCAAAATGATTTCTCCTTACCCAAACTTTGATTCAGTTTAAACTTTAAACATGGTGTAGTAATTTATATATCTTTTATTCTAAGTTGAACCGGCATTACCATAATATACTAGTGGCTGCTTATCATATGCTGTTCTACTTGCTCCGTCAATGGTATTTGTTAATTGAGTTCTAACATATAGACTGTCATGTCTTTTCTTAAGAGTTTTCAAGGCCCTAAGCCAATTTTCTTTTGACCTCCCCTTATCTTGTCTCACATTTGGCTTGAACCATGCTATTCCTCCTTATTGGTGCAGTCATTTCTTGTCTTCATTGCACATGACTACACTTTCTTTTACTCATCATATTTTAATTGGTGATACCTCTAGCTTCTAAGGTATGCTTTCCTTTTCTTTTTAATTAATTGATCCATCTTATTTTGGCTTTGTTTTGTTAATGTTTATGCTGGTTCTTCGCGGCTCCATATTCTGTTGCCTAAAACAGGTTACTATACAGTTCCAAATTTCCAATCAATGGTTTTTAAATTTTTGTCTTATATCTTTTTCAGTTCTATTGGCAATGCAGATGTTAAATTCAATTCAAAGTTTAATGATAACCATTTTTGTGTATCTTCTTGCCAAAAATTCTAGCTTCTGATCTCAGTTGAACTAAATATACTTTTTCATTTTTACGTTCAACTATTAGCATAAATAGAAGGTACATGTTAAAAGATTAGGAAGCAGAATGAGTTATATGACCATCACCTGTACGTGCTTATTGAATTTGAATTACTTGTTAAAAATGTAGGCTCTCTGTTACCGATTTTTGTGTGTTTTCGTTACTTACCTTTCAATCGTGCTACCCTAACTGTTAGCTTGTGGTTGGTGAACTAGGAGTGGGTGGTTACAAATCTTGGTAAAAAATCCAAGGTGATGAGATCAAACACGATGTATGCTGTTGATTGTGAGATGGTTCTATGTGAAGATGGCAGTGAAGCTTTGGTGAAAGTGTGTGTTGTGGATCGCAAGTTAGAGGTATTGTTTTGCTTTTGACCTTTGCAATAGCATATTCCCAACCACCCAAAAAGGAAAAGAAATTCTTTTGGAGGTTGTTTGTTTGGCAGTTTAGGACCTATGAGAAGTTCTAGCTGTCCAACCTTTAAGCTTTTTTGGGCTGTAATTGCAATTGTTAAAGTTATTAGATTTAATAATGATGATCCCTAAGCACCCAAAGAAAATAAGAAATTGGTGTTTCGTATTTCAGGTCATAATTAATGAACTCGTCAATCCTCAAAAAGCGGTTGCTGACTATAGATCTGAGATTACTGGAGTTAGTGCAGATGATCTGGTTGGTGTTACCTGTTCATTAGCAGATATACAGGTAAAATATCCTATTGGTTTTTCTGGTTTTCTAGGGGTTATTCTTAGTTCCTTCATTTGAAACTATATACTGCAATTTGTAGAAAAGAATGAAGAAGCTACTATCACATGGAGCTATTTTAGTGGGCCACAGTTTGAACAATGATCTACAAGGTAAACTGAATCATACTAAATATTTGAGCTTGTTTTATTTAACAACAAAAAAATTATCGTTATCAAATGGGATAACATTGATTTTAGTCATACCTCTTTATCTCTTTCTTTTGCATCTCTTTTGTTGCAGCACTAAAATTGGACCATGCAAGAGTAATAGACACCTCCCTTGTCTTCAAACATTCAGATGGACTTAGAAGACCTTCTTTGAATAATTTGTGCAAGGTAAGTTACATAAAGTTTTGTGTACACATGTCTATTCTCCTGCATTGTGTTTATTCTTTTAAGATGTATTGATATCGTAAAAGAAAAATAATAATTTCTTCATCAGCTTTTTACTTCTTTAACAGGTGCCCCAAGAAGAACCCTATTTTGATTTATATTTTTCTTACTATGAAAGTTTTTAGTCT
Organism: Acer saccharum; assembly: GCA_030490815.1. Taxonomy (NCBI): domain Eukaryota; kingdom Viridiplantae; phylum Streptophyta; class Magnoliopsida; order Sapindales; family Sapindaceae; genus Acer; species Acer saccharum. Next base: position 2,503,894 of record CM059868.1, read on the forward strand.
TTGCATGTGTGTAGTTGGGACTTGGGAGGGCCTTTTTTCTTTTCATCTAAATCATACCTCTTAAATTAAGCATTTTCTTTGGGCTATAAGGATTGCCACCACCACTGGAGACCTGTGAACAATCCCTTTGATTTCTTTTTATCTAATTCCTTTTGGGGATTCTGTACGATTACTTTAAAGTTTAGCACAATGATAAAAGGCAAGCAGCTATGGGAAATTTCATGTCATTTAAAATATGTATTTTTTGTCAGGCCATACTGGGTTATGAAATCCGGAAGCAGGGTTCTCCACACAATTGTGTAGATGATGCATGTGCAGCAATGAAACTAGCTCTTGCTGTAATAGAGCGTGGAGTTGATTGTGTAGTTCGAGAAGATGTAAGTTTGGCCATGTGATTTCTGGTCATTTCTAATCCTGCTTGATATGACAGCATACTCATATTGTTTTAGAAATTGCAGGTGCCGCAAACTGAAAGGGCAAAGTTGCTACTTCATAGAATACCAACTAATGTGCCAAGTGAAGAATTACATAGAGTTGTTCCTGGGGACTTCACAATTGAAGTCAAGGTTGAGTATTAGCTTATTTTAGAGTTGCCCTTTCACAATATATTCATCAAGTTATTTCCTCTGCTGTGTTCTTTATCCACGTTAAGTCTCTGATGTGATATTTTGTGTCAGCCATCAAAAAAAGCTGAAGGGGGAAATTATTGTGTCATTGCTATATTTAACAATCCACAAGAGGCAGACCAAGCATTTGAAATTGTGAATGGCAACCAAGAAACGGTATGTATAATTGACGTATTGATTATTGATTGTACAGATATCTTCTTTATCTTTTCTAGCTGGCTCTTACTTTTGAGGAATTGATTTCCTGCATCAACAAATCGTTTATTTCTCTGTTCCATAGCACGATGAGAGACTAATGTTTTGACAGGACTAGTTTATAGTCTGTGGAAGGCACTTCAATTAGTGTTTCTACCTCATTAGTTAATTGGTAGTGTTAATTTGAATGTTATCGTTTTGTCTGTTAGGATTCGTGTGGACGTCCCCAGAAACTTGTTGAATTTCGATCCAACGCGGGAATAACCACTAGCTTATATGTTCGTAAAATGGCACGTGATGAGCCTCTTGACCAAGTTTCGATGAAGAAGAAGAGGGTTTTCCAAGGCGAGGAGAACTCAGGTGAATCAAAGAAACTGAAGACGGAGCAGGAAATCAAAGAGGAGATAATGGTAGACTCAAATCAGTCAAACTGTGACGATCACTTGAAGGAGATTGAACGATTGAGACAAGAAGTGAGGGAAAAGGATTTTCAAATTTCTAAGCAGGATAAGATAATCTCTGAACTTAGAAAGAAAGTGAAGAATACGAAGAAAGACAAAAAGAAGAAATGAAATTAAGCATGGCTCGGGCCATGTCTAGCTCATATGCGAGGAATGCATATGTCCTCACTAATTTGCTGCCCACAGGTATTTATATCTGCCAAGAAATTTTGCGGTGCAACTTGGCGTAGACGTCGAGTATCATGTGAGATGCTTAACAGCTTATGATTATGTCTGAACAACTGATTCGTCTATGTTTGAAACGTACAATTATTGTATTTGAGAAAAAAAAAACTACTCATGCCCACTAATGTGTCTTCGTGCGGCAAAATTTTTAAATTCTAGTTTTCTTTCTATTTGAGTGGATTGACAACAAAGGGGAGAACTCTTTCTAAACATGCTTGTAAAATGCTTATGGTTAAACTCGATCTCCACCTTAACGTGAAAACTCATCCTACTGCTAACATGAAAACAAACCCAATTTCAATAGTTTTTTTTTGTTTTTTTTTGTTTTTTTCTTGCTTCGACATTATAGGTCAATAATATTATCCATGGTTGACAATGATATTTACCAATACCTCATGACCTAAATCATGATGTATTCTTAATTTTTTCTCATATTTGACAACGTTGTAGGTTCTGTCAGTCATGTCACGAGTCAACTCATGAGTTGGTAATCGAGCTACTTGACGCAGCTCGATTCACGCGTCACAGACTCAGAGTCAGCTTTAAGGGCCTGATTTTGCTTTAAATGGGCCCAGTAGCTTTGTATTCTTTTGGGCTCGGCCTGAAAACTAAATTTGGGCTCAGTCATAAATCAAATAAAAGTTAGTTTTCTTGAAAAATCATATGTGCATCTTTTTATTTTTTTACACACCCCATCAAAAATTTTAAAATTTTATAAACCGTAAACACCCCATCAAATAAAAGTTAGTTTTTTTTTTTCGAGAAGAAAGATCATTTTTGAGGACGAAAAGGTAATTTCATTCAAGTTGACGCAGACAAAGTTAGCGAACCCTAAACCCCGAAAACCCTCATCTTCTCGGTTGCATTCTCTGTAATCTGTAACTGCAGTACCTAAAAATGGATCAGACACTCGACCGTCTCGACCGTCTAGAGAAAAAGGTGAGTGAGAAGCTTTTTTTTTTTTTTTTTTTTTTTGAATTCAATTCTTCATATGCTTGTTACTTGCTTTGCTCAAACTATGACGACTACTTTTGTAGCTGAGCAAGTTTCATTTGTCAACTGTTAGTTTTAAGATTCTAGATTTCAATCTTCAATGCATCCACTGTAACTTCTGCAGCTTGTTAGAATTAATGTTATAAATGTTTACGTTGTGTTTGGTGGCTTTATAGTTTCAATTATTTGGTAAAATTCCATATTTAATAATTCGATTTAAAAAAAATATTGTATTAGGTTCTTGTTGAAGTTGTGCAGTTGGTCCAAAAGCGAAGGATGCGAGGTACTGTCGGAGGCTGGACGGATTTTTTAAATTTATATGATAAAAAGTTTGGTTGTAGCGTGAGTGATCCGTCTAGGAGGTCTGATTATGAATTGTCGTCTTTTCTGAAGACATTCAATAAAAAGAAGGATTTGAAGGTAATAAAATGATTTAATTTTGAAATATCATTTCAAAAAAACTAGTTGATGCGTGTAAATATGTATGATTCCTTGCTGTTTGCAGTTTATTGAGGAAGCATTGCAATCCCATATGAACCGTGATTCAGTGGAGCAATCTAAAGACATAATTCCGGCTGATGAATCTCCTGAGCAGGTACAATATTCTAATACATCTTTACTTGTCGATGAATTGGGGGCAGCGTGCTTTAGTTATAAGTTCATTAATTTTTTTTTTTGAGATATGCATAATTGGTATAAGGGAAGTTGGTTTAACTCATGGCTTGGTTGATTGCATTGCAAATTATTTTTTCTTTGCTTTTTATAAACATGTTCTTTGTCTTCGTCTTTCTTGTTTGACATTCAATTTACAAGCGTGTGATTTCTGGTCATTTCCAATTCTGCTTGATACGACGGCATACTCTTATTGTTTTAGAAATTGCAGATTTTGGAAAGTGAAAAAGCAATGCTGCTACTTCATAAAATACCAATTAGTGTGCCAAGTGAAGAATTACGTAGAGTTGTTCCTGGGGACTTCAATTTTACAGTCAGAGTCAAGAATGATCAGGTATCCTAGTTGCTTCCTGTATATTGTGAAGAAAGGGCAACTCTAAAATAAGAACGAATATACATGCATCAATTTATTTCCTTTGCTTGTGTTCTTATCCGTGTTAAGTTTCTGATGTGGTGAAATTTTGTGTCAGCTAAAAGCAAATGCTCGAGGGAGAAATTACTGTGCCGTTGTTATATTTAGCAATCCACAAGAGGCAGATCAAGCATTTGAAAATGTGAATGGCAAACCAGAAAAGGTAAGTTCAGAGATATCTTCTTTATCTTTTCTAGCCGGTTCTTACCATTGAGGAACTGATTTCTTGTATCAACAAATCGCATGATGATGACAGGACTATGGTCTGTGGAAAGGCACTTCAAGTAGTGTTTCCATCTCACTAGTTGATTAGTAGTGTTAATTTGAATGTTCTCGTTTTGTCTTTTATTAGGATTTGGCTGGACTGCCCCAAAAACTTGTTGAATTTCAATTCGATGCGGGGATAACCACTAAGTTATATGTTCGTAAAATGGCACGTGATAATCCTTACGAAGTTTGGAGGAAGAAGAGGGTTTTACTTTTCCAAGGCAAGGAGAACTCGGGTGAATCAAAGAAACTGAATACAGAGCAGAAAATCAAAGAGGAGATATCAAGCAAATCAAAGAAACTGAAGACGGAGCAGGAAATCAAAGAGGAGGAGATATCATGTGAATCAAAGAAACTGAAGACGGAACAGGAAATCAAAGAGGAGATATCAGGAGAATCAAAGAAACTGAAGACACAGCAGGAAATCAAAGAGGAGATTATGGTAGACTCAAATCAGTCAAATTGTGACGATCACTTGAAGGAGATTGAAAGTTTGAGACAAGAAGTGAGTGAAAATGATTTAATTTTGAAATATCATTTCAAAAAAACTAGTTGATGCGTGTAAATATGTATGATTCCTTGTTGTTTGCTGTTTATTGAGGAAGCATTGCAATCCCATATGAACCGTGATTCGGTGGAGCAATCTAAAGACATAATTCCGGCTGATGAATCTCCTGAGCAGGTACAATATTCTAATACATCTTTAATTGTCGATGAATTGGGGGCAGCGTGCTTTAGTTATAAGTTCATTGATTTTTTTTTGAGATATGCATAATTGGTATAAGGGAAGTTGGTTTAACTCATGGCTTGGTTGATTGCATTGCAAATTATTTTTTCTTTGCTTTTTATAAACATGTTCTTTGTCTTCGTCTTTCTTGTTTGACACTCAATTTACAAGCGTGTGATTTCTGGTCATTTCCAATTCTGCTTGATACGACAGCATACTCTTATCGTTTTAGAAATTGCAGATTTTGGAAAGTGAAAAAGCAATGCTGCTACTTCATAAAATACCAATTAGTGTGCCAAGTGAAGAATTACATAGAGTTGTTCCTGGGGACTTCAATTTTGCAGTCAGAGTCAAGAATGATCAGGTATCCTAGTTGCTTCCTGTATATTTGTGAAGAAAGGGCAACTCTAAAATAAGAACGAATATACATGCATCAATTTATTTCCTTTGCTCGTGTTCTTATCCGTGTTAAGTTTCTGATGTGGTGAAATTTTGTGTCAGCTAAAAGCAAATGCTCGAGGGAGAAATTACTGTGCTGTTGTTATATTTAGCAATCCACAAGAGGCAGATCAAGCATTTGAAAATGTGAATGGCAAACCAGAAAAGGTAAGTTCAGAGATATCTTCTTAATCTTTTCTAGCCGGTTCTTACCATTGAGGAACTGATTTCTTGTATCAACAAATCGCATGATGGTGACAGGACTATGGTCTGTGGAAAGGCACTTCAAGTAGTGTTTCCATCTCACTAGTTGATTAGTAGTGTTAATTTGAATGTTATCGTTTTGTCTTTTATTAGGATTCGGCTGGACTGCCCCAAAAACTTGTTGAATTTCAATTCGATGCGGGGATAACCACTAAGTTATATGTTCGTAAAATGGCACGTGATAATCCTTACGAAGTTTGGAGGAAGAAGAGGGTTTTACTTTTCCAAGGCAAGGAGAACTCGGGTGAATCAAAGAAACTGAATACAGAGCAGAAAATCAAAGAGGAGATATCAAGCAAATCAAAGAAACTGAAGACGGAGCAGGAAATCAAAGAGGAGGAGATATCATGCGAATCAAAGAAACTGAAGACGGAACAGGAAATCAAAGAGGAGATATCAGGAGAATCAAAGAAACTGAAGACACAGCAGGAAATCAAAGAGGAGATTATGGTAGACTCAAATCAGTCAAATTGTGACGATCACTTGAAGGAGATTGAAAGTTCGAGACAAGAAGTGAGTGAAAATGATTTTCAAATATCTACGCAGGACAAGATAATCTCTGAACCTAGAAAGAAAGTGAGAAGACGGAAGAAGATAGACAAAAAGAAGGAACAAAATTAAACATGGCTGTAGGAAATTTCGAGCCATGTCTAGCCCTTACGCTTATGCCCTCCTTACTAATTTGCTGCCTATAGGAAATTAAACTGGTTCGTCTATGTTTCAAACAAAAACTATACATGCCCTCTAATGGGGTATTGTGTGGCAAAAAATTTAATTTCTACTTTTCATTCTACCCTATCCAATTCCATGTGGCATACTTCACCCAATTCAATGGTCTGGCAACCAACAAACAGCGTGTAAACTCGCCATTTAATCCTTTGCATCTCTCTCCGTTCAGATGAAACAACGTCAGAATTTATTTTGACTTCTGAAGCAACCGGAAGTCAAAAGAAAACTAGAAACGGCATTTTAAATGATGCTACGTTGCTCCGAAGCAACCGGAAGTCAAAAGAAAACTAGAAACGGCATTTTAAATGATGCTACGTTGCTTAGCTTGTTGCTTAGCAACGTAGTATCATTTAAAATGCCATTAGCACCAAGGAAGTTGTTCTTGATACACTATTGATGAGAATTTGATCAGCTTAAAGAGTGCCACATGAAAAATTGCATCTCTTTAAATAATTAAAAAATAATAATAATAATAAATTTAACGTATGATTTACTAATGTACACGTCATTCTCATACAAACTATTGGCAATAGTAGTGTGACTCACTCGCTTTCATAGTCTTCTTCATCTCCAAATGTGAAAACTGAAGTATCGGCAGCGATTGCCTTGAAATCATTTGCCCCTACTGATTCAGATGGGGAACTGCTTGTGTCGAATCAGGGTTTTTACTGCCGTCAACAGTTGGTTCTTTAGATTCCTGGCTCTTGAGGGGCAATTTTTCGGTTCCTTCCCCGGTAATAGATTGGTCATGTGCAGCTGGATCCCGTGGAGAAGCAACATCAGCTTGCCGGCTCTTTGAAGCCCCGGTCTCCTCTCCATCACTGTCTGAGAATACATCATCGTCTTCACTTTTAGAGACTTTACTTTGGCTGGAACTACCCGGAACTCCACCAGCGGGCACCGAAACAGAAGCTGAGCTGCCATCAGATCTCTGCTGGCTGGCTGAATCAGCTTTAGAGCTTGTTGGTAGAGTACCATTATAGTCTACCATCACAATCTCAACTTTGAATCCAGGAGAAGGCAATTTTCTCTGCAAAGCATAGCCAACAGGTCTTTAAAAGAAGGCGAAAGCAGAAAACAAAAGGAATTGGAAAAGAGACAAAATAGTGATGATTATGCATAAATATAAATCAGAAAATAGATTGTATCATTCACCTTCTCAAAACCATCCAGATCAGAAGCATCCAATATTTTTCTGTTCTCGGTCATTGTCGTATTTAACCAACTGGAAGCAAAATGTAAAAGAAAAATTAAAAATGATTTTGTGAAATGGTGCATATGAAAAGAGAGAGTGTATAAAATTCAAAGCAAAAAACAAAATCCAGGAAGGAGATACAAATTAAACGATGGAAAAATTTATTAAGCTTTTAAGGTTCCTCATAATGATCAGAATTAGAGATTTAGAGGATTGTGTCTGCTACTACAACATTGATAATGGTTAATAGAATGAGAATGAAAATTGCTGTCCTTTCAGCATAATATTCCTAAAACTTTTCACGGAAAGGACTTCTCCTTTTGCAAGATGACAAACTAAACAACAATGTAAAACAGAAGGGACAATTTACTAACCAGTAAAAATCTCCTTGATTGTCATGAAAATGGATTTTGAAGTCTCCCACCAGTTCTGTCAGACCAGGCTGCCCTGGCAAAGCAAAGACCACAATCCCTTTCTTTTGTGCCTTCATCCAGAAGTCTTGTGGCTGCATTCGAAATCAGTGGGGATCAAATGAGATATCAAAGTTATTCACTCATGCAGATTAAGAAGTTAAAATAAGGGTTTACCAATAAATCCTTAGTTTTAGGATGCTTTCTTGTTGAGAACAAAATTCCTGTGGATTAAGGGAAAATCAATGTTAATATAGAACCAAGGAAAGGTGTAATGCATTAATCTTGCATGAGTAGCGAATATATCGGAATTCTAGTTAAGCATTCCCTGATCAAACGGAAGAAAGGAAAAAAGAAACAAAGAAAGAAAATTCGGGGTCAACAACTTGCAAACTTAGATATTTATACTGTAAGCAATTACAAGAAACATCTTTCTTCTTGGAACAGGCACTACATCCTAAATATGTTTTAATACAGGTGCAATTGCTAAAATTGCATATGCGATGAATGATCTCGGCAATAAAAAAAAAGTCCAAAAAAGTAGATGATTTTTTCAAAATATTTTTCTTTTATGCAACTTGCTGATGGCTCACAATATCACAATATTTTAAAATTGATTATTGTGGATGGAAGAAATAGGCTTACCGCTATGATTAGAGATAGTAATAGAGGGCCTAATCCAATAAGGGCAGTGATGAAGACGAAATCCCCTAAGCATGCACCTGTACAATTATAATTTCAGTAACCTTTTGATGGTCATGTGAAGCATTTTGAGAGAAAGATCAGTGGTGTACCTACGCCCAGGCTGAATTTCTCCATTGAAATATGTTAAAATGCGCTCAAAGTATTTGACATACCTCTAAGGAAAACAGAAAAATAATTAATCATCGGAATGATGCAAAAAAGGCTTAACCACTAAGAGTTAACAGCATTTCATAAGATAATGACTGACAATCTGACTTGGAAGAACTAGAGCTTTCCCATCTACACATCTTTTTTGGTTGTAATAATCAATGGCCTCATCAGCTGTCGGGAAGAACTGCACACAGACGTAAAAGAAATAATGCAATCATAAATGTGATTCATACAGCCAAAAGAAGAAATGAACTTTCACCAAAAGAATCCCAGATTTTAAGCAATTGACAATAAAACTCACCTTAAGGAATAGAAGAAGGCTACAAATCATTAAACCTGTTCTCGCAATACCAGCTTTGCAATGAACAACAACCACATTTGAAATATCCTCCTTCAACCACGAGTATGCACTTTGACAAAATAATGGTATGAGTTGAATAGGGGGGCAATTATGGTCATCAAATGGGAAGGTCGCTACCTGAGATCACTCAGAAAACTAAACATAAAAGAAGCTGGAAAGTGATTCCACATAAATGATAAACAAGTTGTAGCTCAGTCTAAAATTGGCCAATTTCAAATTCTTCACTGATCATATCATTTAAAGCCCCACATCAGAGAAAGGGTATAAAAATGTTAGTCATACTATCTTCTTACTTTCTTTTGGGTTGCCTAGATCTTTCATCCTTGTAACATGAAATGATGTCAAAAGATAACCAATAACTGAGCAGCATACTAATGAAACAGTAACATATAATATGTATCATGGCAGATATCAAATTATAAATAGCTACAAGTAATCCCCTCATCCAAATTGTTCTCTGGCCACCCGAAACTTAATTAAGGTTTGAGCATAGAGTTGTTTACATCCAACCATGGCATTCAAGGAATGAGCTCTACTACTGGCACAAATTTTTCCTATTTGTTCAACAGTGAAGAGTATACTCTTGATAATCGCTTCACAATGAAGTAGCCACTTTTTCCAATGAATAAGGTTATTATTTGTGAGCTGACCTCAACAACTTATCTGTGCTTAGTTTCCAAATGCATATTTATTAGTAAAAAGACCATATTTAATTTAAAGAAACTTGAGACTGAAAATGCATGCCCCACTGTAAGAAAGTCTTTTCGAACAGCAACTTTCAATATCCCCATATTTGTACTGGGTACATAAATTGAAAAGGAAACTTTATTAATCACACTAGAAATGAAGAACATTATCGAATTGACAGAGTACAAGTTGCAGGACAGCCAGAAATTGAATAATAACTTGGCAGTGAACAACTCAGAACCAAATGCAATGTTTCATGAGTTACAGCGACTGAACAAATGCCTTTAGTTAACAACTTACTTGCATGACAATGCAAGGTTCTAAAACTTTTTAGATAAACAAAAATACATATATAAATGCGTACATACATACATAGAGGCTTGATTTGATGCGAGATCCCGCACGTTTTTTCATACAAGATTCAACTCTATAACGTTATAAAGTCAATATCCCAACTTTGTAATGTTACAAAGTTCACTCTATAATTCACTCTATAAGTTACAGAATCAAGATCCCGCACCAAAAAACGTGCGGGATCCCACACCTAATAATTGACACACACACATGTCTCAAGATCAACGGATGAAAAGAATTTCGAAAGGAAAAAGAAGAATACAGCCGTACCTTCCCCTGAAATAATGATGCATCATACAACCTCTCTGAACAAAGATTATATACTTTGTATTTTCCCTGCATATCAAATATTGGTTTAATATACACTCATTTCCAATTAAAAAAAAAATTGACAGAAGCTACAGGGATTGCATTAAGCTTGGCAAAATGTTGAAGCACATTGAAGAAGTTGACATCAGATCAGACTAATGAAAGATATAGGCCACTATCAACTTTGAAAAAAAATTCAAACACTAGAATAGGCCACTGCCAATTACTAGAACAAAGATACACCTCATATAAGAAATTCATTCCATTGAAACCAAATGATCCTTTACATAAAAACACCAAAAACCAATTTGAGAAGCATCTAGTTGCCCTGATGAAGGAAAATATAGAGATGAGAGACAAAAGTCACAAATATTTCAGTTCAATGTTTAAATTAAGAAAAGATTATGGATGTTTACAATCTTTACATTAGCTCCCTAAGACCAACTGTTTTGAATATTTTGATTGTTGTATTCACTATTTGGGTATTAAAGTTCGCCTTTTAGGTTATACCTGTAATAGAACGAAGCACCCATTCAATCTATAGGAGCATCACATTTTATCAATCAAAGCCAGCATCATGTGATGGGCACAACACAGCACTCATCAATTTCATGAGAAAATCCTACATCATACACCTATACTCAACGAATATACATAACCACCACAACTATAGGTGGTTGAGAGGCAACACAATCATCCTTCCTCACTCAATGCTTGTGTTCTATACACATTAAGCAGTCATGAGGAGGTGGTGCAGTCATTTGACAATGCTGCTGAGAGGTTAGTTAGGGGTTCACCAGGCCGTAGCACCTTATCAACCCCAATTCTAAAAAAAAGAGAAGATGCACACATGATCTTAGTCTCCAATGAAATGACCATAACTCCTCTCATTATTTGCATGCTCATTATATATTCTGACTGATTCTTGAAAATCATTTTTCCCATTTTAAGAAGAATTCAATCTTTTAACATGATCTTAAAAATCCAATTAATGTCTCATAGTGATTACTTTTAAACATCTAAATTCCTTATCAAAACTTAGTTCAGATACCTTTGTAGTGCTTAGTTCCGATATTCACAGCCTTTAAATTCACAACTGGATAGTATCATAGTACCTTGTGATGAGTTTCAAAAAACTTGATTACTTCTTCCATGTGATTCCTATAGAAGCCCTGCATCACATTTGTTTTTAATTTTAACTCGTCAAAAAATAAAAATGTTTTTATCTAATTAAATTCCGCAAAACTATATTCACCTCAATATATCCAAACAACCCGGAACTCATATCACCAGCTGGAAACCCCATAGCAATTATATTTTCGGTGATATATGTCATATCCAAGTCAAATCCTCCTTCCTGTATATTATGCATAATATCATATCAGAAAGTAAAATATCAGCAGTATTATAACGAAAAATGAAATGCAACATGGTACAAATACTCCTAATTAGACTTACATAGCCTTTATCACAGATAAAACTATAACAGAACACAAACAATGTACCTGGTATCTTCGTTTGTTTTGAGAGACAATATGGCGTGCTTTGACCTGCATAGCCTTTACTGCACTCTTAGAAGTGTCAACAAAACCCTTTGTCAATGACCCGAGAACTCCACCTTGTGGCGTTGTTGAGGTGCCTTCAACATTCTCATCTTGTACACGAGTCATTGAGGGCAAACGTAATCCAAGTTCACTAGTGAAACGTGAAAATGTTGACATCCCAGCACTTCCAGACTGTGAATTATCCTTTTGTGGTGGAGTTGGCTTCGGAAATGTCAAATTCTTAGCCCAAGATGATACGCTGGATGGGGATGTAATAGACGGTGCAGATCCGGGTCCAGAACTCTCGCGATTAGTGATAGAGGAAACTTCAGGAGGAGATTCAACACCCGAAGCTTTAACAGGAGCTTCAGCATTGGAATCTTTAGCAGAAGGTTCAACATCAGAAGCTGAATCAGCTGGTTTCGAATCCATTATGCCACCCAAATACAGGTCTAAACTCTAATCCGATTCCTGACAATCGAGCTTCTAAAATAATCACTATATTGAAATGAGAATTATCTTCAAATGCATACGCGAAAGATAATAATTACTATGTATAATTGTCTTATTTCCAAATACTTCATATAATATTATCATCAAACAATGCCCAGGACTGTGTTGTTTAACATGTAATATGAAATTATAAACAGCATATGAATTATAAACACATTATTAATTAAAAACATTCAATGTATTTATTATTCAAATGGATTATTCAAGTCGAAACAAAATTACATTTCACAGTTGCAAATGCATTTGAATAATAACTGAGAGTCTGAGATCTGGCTATCAAACAAACAAACAAACAAATATGGTGAAATGCATTTCATTAATTAGATTGCTAATTTTCAAATTTTGTGGAGTATTACTTACCAGAATATATGAATCCAGAGCTCGACGCAGAGAAGAAAACAGTTTGATTGGTGTTTTTAGACAGTGAAATGGATTTGAGATCGAGAGACAGACGTTGCTCGTGAATCGTGATTTGACTAGAAATGTTGGATAAATCAGTTTAAATCCGTTTATTCGATCGTGTCTCGCAAATAAAAACACCCGCTCTTGCCGGGTCTTGCCGGTCAAAATCAATTCTGTTTTTACTCGTTTAATTATTAAATTCATTCGATAATTTTTCGCTCTACATACTACATTTCGGTTCAATAAGAAGACGGGCCCATTTGGGCCCAACCACCAACTAATTATTTTATTTTTTATATATCATATTGTCGGGTTAAATGAAAATCATTTAACATCAAGTCACATGGACGATTGACATATTTACAATGAGGGGTTATGCTGGATTTCAATTAGGAATGACAATGGGACGGGTTCGGACGGGTTTGGTAAAATCCAAACTCAAACCCGTGAAATTTTATGCCTACCAAACTTGCCTGTGAATCCGCGAAAATAAACAGGTTCGGGTTTGGGTTTTACCCACAGGTTTAGGGAACACCCAAACCTGTCCACGAACCCGTGAAACAAGCGGGTCCACGGGTAAAACCCGCGAACCCACCATTTTTTTTTTTTGAAAATTATTTAAATATATGAAATATTATAATTTTAAAGAATAAAAACACTTAATAGATTTAAATGTTTACATTTTATTCTCTATATAATTCAAAAGTTTTTATTGGAGTTTAAATTTATAATATTTTAAATAATAAAATATCATATAATTTTATTGTCCGCGGGTACGCGGGTTCGGGTATGGATTTTTTTCCAAATCTATACCCAAATCCAAACCCGTGACAGGTACAATTTTCAAACCCAAACCCGCCCACGGGTACTCTTATCCCAACCCAAATCCTCTTTAAGCGGGTTGGGTTCGGACGGGTCCCACGGGTTCGAGTTTAATTGCCATCCCTAATTTCAATTCAATAATAAAGAAAACTAAAAAAGCATATAAATTGATTTTTTTTAAATATGCAATAAGCTTTCGACCAATAAGGTTACAAAAATTGTATAATATCCAGATGAGTTAGGATTCTCTCATAGCCGTTTTTTTGTTGTTGTTGTTGTTGTCAAGTGCAAGTGAAATGCCTTCTTATATGGGAGATAAAAAAAAAAAAAAAACACAAATCGTAACCATATATTTTCTCTAACCAGATGGATGACTTTCTCCCCCTTTTGAGTTTTCTCTCACTTTTGTAGCCTTGTCCATGGATTCTTCAAAAGTATATATGTGGAATTTCCTTACCCCTCTCTCAAATGTTCCTGATACTTTACCACAGCCATCATAAAAGTCGAAAACTTTTGCAGCTTTACTCAAAACCGATAAAGCACAGGTTCAACCAAATCTTCTCCCGGTGCCAGTTGTGAAAGGGGACATTACGTGTGTTTGTATCAGCCAAAAAAATGTCCAAGAAAGACCGAAATATTGTCAGAAAATTCTTTTCGGGCGTTTGCTTTTAAGAAAAGGTTTTGTACCTTTGAAGACTAGTGAGTTAAAATATGTATTGCAATGATTTGGCAACTTCAAAATCCTTGGAAGCTTACTCTGTTTCCAAAAAGATATTTTGATATTCATTTTTCTAGTGAAGAAGATTTTAAGAGGGTTTGGAGTAGTGGTGGCCACGGTTCCGGTTGAACCGTCGGTTTTATCGACGGTTTAATCGGAACCGAAACCGCCAACCGAAACTGTCGGTTTGAAAACCGGTCCGTACGGTTTCTGTTTCGGTTTGGGATTTTTGAAAACTGACCAAAACCGGCGGTTTTGTCCACGGTTAAACCGTTGGTTTTAAATAAATAAATAAAAATTAGACGGATCAGAAGGTGCCACGTGGCACATTTTTTGAAATTTTTTTTTTGAAAAACCGAAACCAACGGTTTTTTAACCGATACCGTAAAACTGGCGGTTACAAATGGCCCCCAAACCGTTGGTCACGGTTTCGGTTTTAGGTGGCCACAAAACCGAAACCACCGATTTTGGTCCGAAACCGAACTGAAACCGAACCGTGGTCAGCACTAGTTTGGAGTGGAGGTTCTTGCTCAGTTTCAACTGGTATTTTTTGTATTTTTCAATGGCAACCAGATTTTAATCCGTATAATCAACTGTTATCGCATGCTCAAGTTTGAGTGAGGTTCTACGGTCTATGCTCGAAATATTGGCATCCAACTACAATCATGGAGATTGTACGAGGAGTTGGCATCCCTCTACAACTAGATCAAGCCACGAGGGATCAAGCATATGGGTTTTATGCTTGAGTTCTTGTGGACATTGATTTAACTTCGAAGTAGCCATCATTTTTTAATGTGGAGAGAGATGAGCATAGAGGTTTCTCTGTGAATGTTAAATATGAAAATCTTCTAAAGAGACGTACGAAGTGTAAAGTTTTTGGTCATGACTCTGATGGATGCTACTAAAAGAACAAGGAGATTAATTTTGATAGAGGTCAAACGTGATCACGAAATCCAAGGCAAACATATCGGCTTATCACGAAAACTAACACCACTGGTATGGCCAATGGTATAGAATACAAAATTAAAGATAAAAGATGTGATGCCATAAACAGTGATTTTTCAGGCCACCATAATGGGCAGCTTCCCGTGGAGGAACAATATTTCAAAACAATCCCAAAAAATCAGGAAACAATAGAGGCAATGGAAATTGTGCAGATTCAAAATTTTGAAAAACCCATAATTAATGTGGAAGACAAAAATGGTAGCATCCAATTATCTCCACAGTTATTTGAATTAAATGTGATTGATACTTAGAAAGTGAATCGAGAAACAACAATTAATTTTGAAGTTGACACAAGAAGTTGACCCGATTCATTAAGGGCAGTTTCCGGTGACCACCCACAAATTTAATGCATTTGCAGAAGATTAGGGTCTAATTGAGAGTTTTTCTCCAATTCAAATTCAAATACCTGAACAATTTTCTAATCAAGATGTGGGAATTAATGTTAATATCTTCAATGATTTGAATATCGAATATTTAAATTTGGAAGATAATAATGAGAATTCTCAATGTTCTCTAGATAATATTTGCATTATTAACAGAGTGATTATTGACAATCCAATGATTAGAAGTGATTAGCAAGTTTTGAATCGGATTTCAAGAGATAAAAGAGGAACGGTTAATTTGGAGAATATATCAAAAGACAATCATGGTTCAGAAGGTCCTGTGTTTAACAATAATTGGATTCCCGTGGTAACCAAATCAAAAAGAAAAATGAAGCCAATTTTTAAGATTTTATTTAGTTTCAAGTATGAAATGAGTAAGAGAAGTTATAAGCACCTCCCCGTAATTGAGACTAAGATTCGTACTGATTATGCGACTTCAACGGCCTAAGTAGAATTAAGTCTTATCGCTAATTGGGCCGCATTGGTTGAGGCAAAAAGGAATGATTTTGCCGGTCTGATTAATTAGGTTCCTTTTTTTATTTGTTTTTATTTTTATCATTATTAATAAAAAAAAACTCTATAGAGCTAATTATCATATATATATATATAATCAAATGAGGACGTTTTGATATATCTTCATGAGGATATTGAATTTGAGCCACTAGTTTTACATGCTTTGATTCAAGTGTGTATGCACTTGTCAAAACTAGTGGCTTACATTTAATATCTTCATGAAATTATATCAGGACGTCCGCATGAGAACGAGACTATATATATATATACTCTCTAATCATTGTGACAATTATACATGTTATATACGAGTTCATTTTTGCTCACCCCCCTTCAAGGGGGGTAAGCATTACCCCCCTCTAGACCTGGCACGGTTCCGGTTGGAACCGCCGGAACCGGTCGGAACCGGAACTGAAAAAATCGAAATCGGAACCTGAACCTGAACCGGGTGGACCGGTTCCGGTTCCGTTCGTTAGTTGGTTCGAACCGGATTGGAACCGGCGGTTCCGGTTCCGGTTCGAACCGGCGGTTCCACGAATAAAAAAATAATTTTTTTTTTTTTTTTTGGTTGGGTGCCGTTGGCCCAACGGTCAGCTGACGTCAGCCGACCGTTTGGCCCAACGGTCTGCTGACGTCAGCAGGCCGTTGGGTCCAACGGCTACCCTCTTTTCAAATATATATATATATATATATATATATTTTTTTTTTTTCTTTTCTATAAATACCCCCCCCCCCCCCTCAGCCGACCGTTGGGCCAACGGTCTGCTGACGTCAGCAGGCCGTTGGGTCCAACGGCTACCCTCTTTTCAAATATATATATATATATATTTTCTTTTCTATAAATACCCCCCCCACCCCCCCCCCCCCCCCCCCCCCCCCCCCCCCCCCTTTCATTTTTCCTCACACCAATTTCTTCTCAATTCTCTCTAATTTCTCTCCAACACTCTCAACTCTCAAGTCTCAAGTGATAAGTCTCTCAAATCTCCAATTTATTTTATTGTCAATTTATTTTATTTTCAATTAATTTTATATCCAATTTATTTTATTTGCAATTTATTTTATTTCCAAATTCCAATATATTTTATTTTCAATTAATTTTATATCCAATTTATTTTATTTGCAATTTATTTTATTTCCAAATTCCAATATATTTTATTTTCAATTAATTTTATATTCAATTTATTTTATTTGTAATTTATTTTATTTTCAATTTATTTTATTTCCAATTTATTTAATTTCCAATTAGTCAACTATTCTTCTAAGTTCTAAGTTTCCAATTGTCTCCCAAATTTATTTTTAAATGGCAAGTGGAAGTGGAAGTGGAAGGGGTCACGGCCGTGAAGGTCCTAGGCGTTCGATTTCGATGCACGGTAAGGGTCCTATGGTCGATAATCTCGGTCATAACTACTCCACCTATCACGAATATCTGCAACGTCGGGCCTATGCTGAAGACCTAGGCCTAAACTGTCCTACTCCCCCTCTAATACTTTCTGAATCTGATCCCAATGACAACACCCCCAATTTGACAAGCCAGTCAGAAAATATGCCTGATATTGATACACCTCCGGATTTTGGTTTTGATACACCGGAAGTGGATCTAGAAAGGGAGGAAGATCTGATACAGAAGCAGAGCAAATCTGATCTCTTCGTTAAACATATGAAAAAAATTAGGAGTGAAGATGGAAGCATTACAGTAGCTTGCAATTACTGCAACAAAGTATATAAATGGAGCAGATCCGGAGGATATGGCACTTATTGGAAGCATATTGAAGCCAAACATCCAGAAGCAGTGATCAGAATGAGGTCACAAACACAAATTCCCAGGTACGCTACTCCTAATCAACAATTATTTCGTTATAATGATGAACAAAATAGAGAAGAATTAGTTAGGATGGTAGCAGTAGAACATTTATCATTCAGTTTTGGTGAGAGGGTTGGCTTTATTAATTATTGTCGACGAGCATTAAACCCTGCTGCATGCCGTGTCCCTAGATCCACGCTCACACAAACACTTGAAAAGATTTATGTGAGAGACAAAAAAAAGTTAGAAAAATATTTTAAAAAATATAATGGTCGTGTTATAGTATGTGCCGACATATGGAGTGACCATTGGCAAACGCATTCATACTTGGGTGTCACTTGCCATTTTATGGATAATGCAT
The DNA here is from genome assembly GCA_030490815.1 of Acer saccharum. Lineage (NCBI taxonomy): Eukaryota > Viridiplantae > Streptophyta > Magnoliopsida > Sapindales > Sapindaceae > Acer > Acer saccharum. Next base: position 2,522,133 of record CM059868.1, read on the forward strand.
GGACAATCCAAAAAAGAATTCTTGCTTTTAGAGTTTTTGATGATTCACACAATACTCAAAATATTTTTAGACAGCTTAGAATTATTTTTTTCAGAGTATAATATTGAAAACAAAATTTTTGCAATTGGTTTTGATAATACTTCTGCCAATACCGCTGCTATTCCACTTTTAATTGATTTATGCAAACCCTTTCTTGGTGGTACATTTTTTCATCAAAGATGTGCATGCCATGTTTTAAATATATGTGTTCAAAAAGGATTAGAAACTCTTCAAGTATTTATTGAACCTATTAAAAAAGCCCTAATGTTTTTATGGAGAAATCCTTCTACAATGAAAGCATGGGCAAGATATTGTAAACAAAATGGTAGACGTGCCATTAAATTTGCTCGTGATGTTCCAACACGTTGGAATTCTACTTATAAATTACTTGCTCAAAGTTATGAGTATAGGGATTTATTAGTTTCTTTTATTCAATTTCATGTTCCTAACATTCAACTTTTTGAAACTCATTGGGATGCTTGTTACAATGTTTTCAATTTGTTAAAAGTTTTTTATAATGCTACACAAAATTTTTCTAAAATTTATAAACCTACAACACATTTATTTGTTATTGAGAGTATAAATATTGCTGGTGTATTTTTGTATTGTGAATCTGACCCAGCAATAAAGGAAGCCGTTAGTGCTATGAAGCAAAAATGGTTAAATTATTATACGGATTTTCCAAATATTTATTTGATTGGTATGGTTTTTGATTCACGACACAAATTACAATCTTTGTCTTATTATCTAGAGGGTTATTATGGCAAAGATGGTTTAAATATTGAATATGATGTTGAAGCATGTTGTGATAGAGTTAAGAAATTATTGTATGATTTATATGATGAATATGTTACATTTTATGGATCCGGTACTCCGAACGTAGATGTTACACGAACCAAAACTGCATCTCAGTCTCCATCATCTTCCTTTGGATTTATGAATTTAGGGTATAGTATGTTCTCCAAAAAAAACAAAAAACCAAGATGTTCTTCATCAAGCTCCGATTCGCATGCCGAGCTTGAATCTTATCTAGCTTTTTCTTGTGACTTTCCTGAAGAATTTGAACTCTTAAAATATTGGAGTGATGCTACAAAGTACTATCCAATTTTGGCTATGATAGCCAAAAATATTTTTTCAACACCGGTTTCTACTGTGGCGGTGGAACAAGAGTTCAGCGCCGGGGGGAATATTTTAGATGAAAAACGTTCGTGCTTGACTCCAAAAGCACTACAGATACAGGTTTGTGTTGACGATTGGACAAAAGCAGAATATAGACAACAAGAGCTCCAACAAGAGCCAACATATGATTTCTTTAAAGAAGACGAACCCGAAGCGGGCGAAGGCTCTGGAGCAAGCTGAGCAGCGGAACCATAAATCTGTAAATCTGTAATAAAAGGTATGAGAACTACGTGGCCTTTGATTCCTCTAAACCCCCCTAAGAGGATACGTAGGCAACTTAATTGTGGTAAAAATTAAGTGCAAGGCTAATAACTTTACTTTTTTTTTTTAGTTTTATTTTATTTTAATTTAATATTGTAATCTGTCATTTATTTATTTTATGTTATTTTTGAAATTTGGGTGACTCAATTTCCAAATACCCAATGAAATGTAAATTGTAACTTTGTTTACTTTTATTTTAATTTAATTTTGTAATTTGCCATTTGTTTATTTTATTTTATTTTCGGTTGGATACTCGGATAGTCGGATGACGATGATCTAACTTCCGACATCCAATGAACTTATGAACTCAATGAATTTTATTTTGTAATTTGTCATTTATATATTTTATTTTATTTAATTACAATCTACAACTTATAAGTTACAAGTTAGAACTTAGAAAGATTTTTTTTTTTGTTTAAAAAAAAAAAAAAAAAAAAATATTCCGGTTCAAAACCACCGGTTCCTGTAGAACCGGAACCGGAACCGGAACCGACGGTTCAGGAACCGGTTCTATCCGGTTCCGGTTCCATCCGGTTCCGGTTCCGATTCCACTAAACCGTGGAACCGGAACCGGAACCGGAACCGTGCCACCTCTACCACCCTCCCTAACACATGACATATATATACTCTATAATCACGGTGACAATTATACATGTTATATACGAGTCCATTTTTGTTCACCCTCTTCAAGGGAGGTAAGCATTACCCCCCTCCTCAACACATGACATGTGTCCAGGGAGGGGGTATTTTTGTTTAGACAAAAATACCCCCTCCCTGGACACATGTCATGTGTTGGGGAGGGGGGTAATGCTTACCTCCCTTCAAGGGGGTGAGCAAAAGTAATCTCTTTATATACTTATATGGATGCCAAAGTTCCAAATTGACAAAAAAAAATAAAGTAAATTGTAAATGGTAATAGTTTCAACAAAAAAGAAATTGTAAGTAGATAATTTCGAATAATACGAAGCTAATAATTTCCTTAAATATTTATAAATAAAATAATATTTTATTTATTATTATAAATAAATAAATGGATGAAATAGTATCAATATTGAAGAAATTTTGGCTTAGAATTTAAGAATTTTTTTTATTAGCTTTTTCTATTATTAATAATAATGGAATCTAAAAAAAATAGAAATAATAATACGGGTCCGTCCAAACGGGTCAAATGAGGTTTGACCGTTTGACACAAAAGATGACCCATGTAAGAAAGATCGACCCGAAACCATAGCCATAGGCCTTTCTTCTCCAATACGAACTGCCCACCTCTCACTATCGAGACAAATAATAGAAGCAAGGCAGCCAATTATAGTAAACAAAATAACCGGGACACACAATTACACAAACACAAAATTAACCAAAAATAAAAATAAATAGTGTTGAAAAATATTCGTCGTTCAAAATATCTACAGCTAGTGGACCCCAATGGAAACCGTACCGGTCGCTGGCGGCGGCGTAGTAGCCGCAGAGACTCTGTCCTCGTCCTCCTCTTCAGCGTCGGCGGCATCTCCAGAATTGTTGTCGTCGTCATCGCCGGCGGAGATCGTGAATCAGTGGAAGTTCAATTTGTCGCGGCGGTTCCAGCACTTACTCGACAAGCTGGTCCCACACATCCTTTACCGATGGCTTGGCTGCCTGGGCGTGTTGTTAATCTACGCTTTACGCGTCTATCTTGTCGAAGGGTTCTACATCGTCACGTACGGTCTCGGAATCTACTTGTTGAATCTGTTGATCGGATTTCTGTCTCCGCAGATCGACCCGGAGTATACAGACGCGCCATTGCTCCCTACTCATGGATCCGATGAGTTTAGGCCCTTTGTTCGACGCCTTCCTGAGTTCAAGTTCTGGTAAATTTTAACTTTTTCACCATTCTAGGGTTTTTATTTTTATTTTTATTAGGAAATTTTAAATTGAATCGATTACGTATGTTTTATTGATTGCGATTGATTAGAATGTTCATGTCGTGATGAGAAGCAGTTGAAATTGGAATTTTGGTGGACTGCATAGAATCTATATAGAAACTAATTTGTTATCTTGAGCCTTCAATTTCTTTTTGTTGTGGGGATCATATCATCATTAATTCATCAATTTAGAACAAAAACTTAGGGCAATTCGAAGAATGAGGCCAGTAATGAAGAGGTCGTGATTTCTGTTGTGAAATTTCAGGTAATGAAGAGCTTGTGACTTGTTTTAAATGTTTGACTAGAATCAGTAAATGTAATTAGAAATAGCTTAGCATGCTAGAAAATTCAATGTGTTGAACCGATTTTAGATGGAGACTATCATCTTACTCCATTCATATCTGGCAGAGGTGGCTGTGGAGACAACATATAACCAGATGAAGACAGAGAACCGTTTGAGTGTCTTTTTCTTTCTCTTGTCGTGCCGCAAGACAATTGGAACTAATTATGTTGATTTTGGCTGGTTATAACTGCCCTTTAATTATTCACGTAGAAGATTATCTTTTATACCCAAATTTGCTTTTCTTATTGAAGTATTTATCGTTGGCATGATATCTGAATTTCTATACCATTTACAAAATGTTCTATGCATTTTCCTTCTAAATTACATTGTTGAAGTCGCTTTGTTTTCCTCCTTGAAGGTACTGTATCACAAAGGCCTTCTGCATCGCTTTTGTATTGACATTCTTCCGTGCGTTCGATGTACCTGTCTTTTGGCCAATACTTCTTTTCTACTGGCTGATGCTCTTCGTTATGACCATGAGGAAACAGATAATGCACATGGTTAAATACAGATATGTTCCATTCTCTTTCGGGAAACAGGTAATCCCCAAATTTATCCCACATTTCAAGCGTTGTTAGCATATTTTGTACGTTCATCATATTGTTTATAGTTTATATTACATCCTCGGATATGTGAATTGCACTATGTTGTTTATCTGTTTCAACAGCGATATGATGGAAAGAGGTCATCTTCAACTGAGGATGCAAGTCTTCTCAAGGATTGAGGTCATCATCAGGTAGTAGGAACTACGCGTGCTCCACTTAGAGTCTCCACATGTGCCGGTGGCCTAACTTTTTCAGCATTCTCTTAGCTGATAGTAAAAGTTGTCTTTATGACCAATTTTGGCACACTAGATGGTTTTATTTTCCCGAAATTTTACATAGCAAGCTTGCATATGCCCTGGTAGAACATTTGGATAGAGAGTTAGAACTTAGAAGTGGTTCCTATTGATTTTTCTTTTTCCATAAAGAATCCTTTTGTATAGAAGGGTCACTCATGCAACATTTGCAGTTACTTAGACATTTACAAAGGGAAATGGTGGTTGAAAACGGCGATTTGGATTGCGTTAAATTTTTAGTTTCGAGTTGTACTTTTTTATGTTCTAGTTCAGTTTAAACTGCCGTTTCGCGTTTACTGATGCATTCAAACACCAAAATTGTTCTTTCAACCTGTACATGGCTCACTCATTTTGTTTTTTTCTTCAATTCGGGGTATTAATCAAATGAGAGTAATGAGATCTATACAATCACAAAAAACTTATTTAAAAACTTGTGTTTCAATAGTCATAATAATTGCTTGTTTATCATTGTCGAATTGAAGAGGCACGAAACGAATTAAAACTAAACTTTGATAAGCAGCCATTGTGATGAAATTGAAGCAAATTTGCAACTGATACAAAGAAATTCAGCCAACCAAAATGTGTGTATGTATAGAAGTCCAAATGTGTGTGAACAGTGAAAAACATTCTTTCAAACTGAAAACCAAAATGTTTGGGAAAAAAAAGGGTCTTCTTGGATTCAAGAACCTGGCCGGTAATAGCCGTAAACTCCATAGAAGGTCTGTGCCAAAGTAAGCAGCAACAACACAACAGCAGCAACGAAGGAGATGATAGCCCAAGGATTGTTGAAGTAGTTATGTCTGAGACTTGCACGCCAAGCATTCCATCTGTGATTGTAATATTGGTTGACATCCTCTGACAATCGGGAAAGATAGCTGTTGTTGATGTCGAAAACCACCTCTTGGCAAAGGCGATTGAAGAGGTCTGCAACTTCGGCATCACTGCCTAGCCAATGCTCGATGATGCCACAGTAATGGAGGTAGCCAACGTCCTCCGGAGAGTTTATCAGATTGTCCATGAAGATCACATACGATGTAATGCCATTGCTGCAATCAAGATGACTTTGCTCGAAAGCAATCAGATTGAGAAAAAGCGATTTGGTTCCATCGTGGATGAAAAGCCTTGGAATCATTAAGATCCCATTTTCAAATTTTATGTCCCAAAAGCGATCAGTCTTTCTTTTCTTGAACTTAATCCCGGCCTCTCTGAGTTCTGTCACGCAATGAATCAACTGTTGCCTTCTCTTATCAGCAACGCGATTAGCGTGTGACAATCGCTTGATCCAAATTCTGGGAGGCATTGGTTGAGCTTGAGGTCCTGACCGCAAAAGACTTGTTCGAAAAACATCAAGACAATGAAGTCCTCCTTGATCTGATAAAGGATCAAAAGTAGTCTTTTCCAATTTGTTCTGATCAAATTTCGTTAATGGCTCATCTGTTGGCGATAATGGGTCGAAGAATCTGAGAGCTAGCTTCGAAACAAGGCCTTTCTCGTCCGGATTACCAAACTCTAGCCCCAGTAACTGATCAAGAATGAAAAGAGGAAGCTGATTTTCTAACATCATCATATCTCTCTGAATCGAATGCATAGAGCCACGCATAGCGAAGACAGGATCATTACGAGGGTAACCAAGTTTCATAAACCCAAGAGCAGCTCCTTGAAAGAGCTCAAGCACGAAACAGCCATCGAGTACCATCATCTCTACGAATTCATTACTGCTGAGACAGATGGGGCCTTCGTAGCAAGCTCTAGCTTTCTCTTCAAGCTCTCTCATCGAGTCAATATAAACCTTTATGTCCTGATTAGTACGCTTGAGCACAACATACAGGGACCGCCATTTGTGGCGGTCCATTTGTCGTAGACGTTTCCTGCCGTGATGATAAGGCCCCAATGACACAATTTGAGGGACATAAGCTTTGTGATCATAATCTCCTTCTCTTAAATGTTGAGGGACTTTGTATATGCTCAATTTTCCCCACATACCCGCCGCGTCGTCTTGGCTTGCTTGATTTAGTTTCTCTTTGATTGAAATCACCCATTGATCAGATTCTGATGGTGAAATTATCTGATCTTCATCACAGTTTTGATCACCAGTACCATCTCTGTCTTTGATCACAATATTGCTATGAGAAGGTGTTTGCTGTTGTTTCTTGAGCTGCTGCTGTTCTTGATCAGGCAACTCAAGCAATCCATTAGAAGCAGATGTTCTTGGGATTCCAGATTCTACAGTTTCTCTGAGTTTCAATGTAATCAAATACCAACTCAAGAGCTCTTTGTTGAACACAGCAACCATTTTTTTTCTTTCTGTTTTTGGATTAGATTTGGATTGAAAAGATGTGGTGTTTTCAAGAAATACTAAAACAATGCAATTTTTTTATTAGTTTGGATCAAGAGTGGCTCTAAAATGGAGAAGTTGTTGCACAATAATAATGATTTAAAAAGGAGTTGGTGTTGTATTTTTCATTGGCTCAATTGAGACTCGAACAAATAGTGAAGCTTGCATGGACCCCTTTGGCTTTGGAATAAAAATTTCTGGATAGCTTTTAGAAGCAATGTTGCATCTCAGCTGATGCTGATGGGTGGTGTATAATGTATTGTATAGTATTTACAAATTTTTTTAATACTTTTTGTTATGTTAAATCTATACTAAAATTTCAAACTTTAACGAAGAACAACTGTTACCACAGCGTTTGGTTTGGCTCAGTGGTAAAGAGCACTCATCCAGCATAGTAATGGTCCATGTTCGAATAGCTGCACCGCAACGAATTTAAAAACCGGAAAAATGAGTTAGTGGGTTAGAAAGGATTCAACCTAAACCTGACGTTAAGGTTTAATGTAATGACTTGTTAGTCGATAATGATTTGAACCCAATAAAATCTAACTCAAAACTGTTAGTTTTGTGTTGTTGTTTCGACAATTGCTACCTTAGTGTGAACTGAAAACTCGTTTACTTTGCTTCCAATTTAAATATTGTTTGATTTTCGCTTGTTTTGCTTGTTGTATTTCAACTTTCAAATGAAAAATCAGAGTTCAAAGCTTGAAGAAAGCAACTTCTTGTCATCTTAAAAGTTTTTTTTTACACAATCCATTAAATATAATTTATAGCTTTGCTTCTCTTAAATTGTAATTATTATTGTAGAGCTGGCAAAATCCACTGTTTGACCCACGTAAAAAGTTGGACTTGTTTCTTTTTCACACGTGCGCCAAATGGAAGTTGAGCCGTAGAGGAGAGAAAGTGGACATCAACTAGGTGGAATCATGGCAGCATATACCCTGAATTTTAAGTTGGCCTTAACTTCACCATAATTGGCTATTATATCATTTAAATTTGCCCTTTATTTTTTTACGCGGTGAAGTTGGTCTAGTAGTAAACCTATCACACTTGTACCACGAAGTTGTGAGTTTGAGTTCTTCTCCTCTCCCAAAAAAAGGGGGTAATTTTACTAAAGTCCCTATTTTTTAGTGAGACGTCACCTATTAAAATGTTTTTATTATATTATAAACTTAAGTCATTTGTTTTTCAAAAATACATTACTTTAGTTTATTCGACCAAAATACTAGGTCAACTCTAACTATATATATATATATAACTACAATTTTATCATTGTCAAAATGATTTATTGAATTTCAAAAATAAATAATATTAAAATGGTTTATAAAAATAAATAAAAAAACAAAAAATTATTTTCTAAAAAAGAAAAAATAATAACTAAAAAAAACTAATGGATTTTGGAAAATATAAAGATAAAATAAATAATAAAATAAAAAGAAACAAAAAAAATAGGAATTATTTCACCATTGGATTTGGATCGATCCAATGGTGGAGTTCCATTTATTTTTATTTTTAAAACAAAAAACTTTATTTTTTCTTTTTTTAAATACTTTCTATTTTTTTTTAAATTTATAAAAATACTTTTAATTTATTATTTATTTCAACTTTATATTTTCCATAATCCATTAGCTTTTTTTCTTTTAATTTTTTTTTCTTTTTTTAGAAAATATTTTTTTGTTGTTTATTTATTTTTACAAACCACTTTAAGATTATTTATTTTTGAAATTTAATAAATCATTTTGACAAGATAAAATTGTACTTTTATATATATATATATATATATATATATATATATATAGGTTTTCTATTATCAGTTCGTCCTCATATATATAATATATTAGGACGAAGAATATTGACCATTAGATTTACATACTTTTACTCTTAATGTATACACTTATAAAAACTTAATATAATAGTGTAATAGACATGTGGTTTTCCTTCACCACCCACCAGAGCATATGACCTAATAATGATTTATACGAGTCTTTCAAACAGCTAAGAACAAGGTCCCATTAGAGACCCCCTTTATTAATTAGCAAGTAAAAACAGCTATAATAACAAATCATATTAAGTACCACGACTAAGGACATCATTAAACACTAATTATTATTATCAGTTGTCTTGATATAAACCACATGCTTCGTGGCTATTCGAATTTAAAATATTACCGGATTAAATGAACGTTCTTTACCACTAAGACACATTTGACGGTTTGTTAATTATGCATCCTACTATGTGAGATGGTGTATTGGTGTGTAAGATCTACCGGTTTCTTTGATAATTTTTCCTTTCATGAACTTTCAAGAGACAGAAATAGAAGTAATGGAAGTGTCTAGCAAAAAACCATTAGCATATGCAGATCATTCATGAGACAAGAACAAGTCAACAACTTATAAGAAAATGATCACTTCTTCAAATTGGAAACAGACTTTTGAAAGGAAATGACATATATTATAGATCACAACAACAATTATCCAGCTCTTCTGTGGTAGCACAGCAGCTAGATGTTGTTTGACAAATAATGAGAAGCTAATATCTACAACAAACATCATTCAAATAACATGATAAATTGCCAAGCATATCATTATTGCACATTTGATCGATCACCTACTAATCCTTCCTTCTTGTTCCGGTCCAACCAACGCCACAGCTGCAGCCGCGATGACAATGAATTCAAGCACTGCTGATCATGATCTTCTCCTCCTCCTGATTAATCTTTGCAGGATTTTGGTTAGTCTTGACAGGATAAGAAGCTTCCATTGTGATTCCACACTTGCCCGTATATGTTTCCAATACGTTACACTGCAGCTTGATGTAACCATCCTCGCCCCAGTTGGTGCCCCAGTAGTTCCTCACAAGCCAGTAGTCCATGCCATTCTCTGTTCCGTATCCGACGGAGACAATACCGTGGTCTACGGATGTACTGCACTCTCCACTGAATACACCCTGTGAAAATTGACATCGATTGGGCAAAATCAGTACTACAAGGTTTGCTATAAATATAATGTTAACTTAGTTAATGATTTCTTGATTAATGTGTTTACTGAAATCAGTCAGAAATCAGATTACATGGATCCCACATAAAGTATCGAGTTCCCTTTATTTCATTTTTTGTTAGTAAAGTACCCTTACAGTGTTTACTTTGCTCAAATTAGTAGTAAAAATCATACCTTGTGATAAAGTTGGAAAGCTCTGCCACTAGCTTCAATGGCGACATTAACAGGTTGATGAGACACGGCTTTTTTCCTGTCACTATCTGGTTTATTCCTTCTACTGCAGCTATTGTTGAGAATGCCCAGCAAATTCCTGCTCACAATCATCAAAACACACACAAGAAGTTTAGGTTTGGTTTGGATATAGACCGTTCCAAAACTGAACCAGAGCATGTCCAGTTTGGGCTTTTGGTTTGAACTAAAACTGTTTTTTTATTTTGAAATGGGCCACTTAGGCCCAATATGACTTTCCAATAAATTATAGGTTGAGCTACTATACAGTACTACTAGACTAGATTTTAATTTAAAGGCCTACTAGACTGAATAGTTGCTGCAGGGTAGTTTATAGTTTCTTTTAGTTATAATTTTTTCGATTTATATTGATCATTGGATTATAAGCTAACCGAGCAACTATAAGGTAACTCTGAACCTAAATTTGAAAATTAAAAAAAAAAAAAAAAAACTAAAAGAAACTCCCTCTCACATATCTACCCGTGACTATACAATATATTCGTGTAAAGTAGCTAAATCCGTAAATTATTATTATTATCTATATTTGAGAAAAGAACTCACGTGCTCCAACTGAAAGTGTTTTGGAGGATTAGATTTGGATTGAGAAGATATCTTAAGAGAAACACATATACAAATATACAATGCAATATACCAGGTGAATTTCAATGGTGAATTGTCTGCCAGTTTTAGACTAAATTGTGGTATTAGACAGGGGGATCCTCTTTCCCCCTACATTTTTGTGTTGTGTATGGAGAAATTGTCGCACTTAATTCAGCAAAAGCTTTCTGTGGGTGATTGGAAACCGATTAGAATCTCTAGAGGAGGGCCTGCTATTTCTCACCTCTTCTTTGCAGATGATCTTATTCTTTTTGGTCATGCTTCCGTTCAGCAAGCTAATATTATGAAAGAATGTCTTGACGTTTTTTGTGATTTGTCGGGTCAACAGGTGAGCTTCCCTAAATCAAGGGTCCATTGTTCAAAGAATGTCACTGATCATATTTCCAGAGCTTTGGCGGCTACTTGTGGGTCTCCCATCACGAATGATCTTGGAAATTATCTGGGTGTGCCCCTTATTCATGGGCGTATCACGAAGGGTACTTATGCTGAAATTGTTGAGAAAACTCATAAACGTTTGGCCTCGTGGAAAAGTGCCTCCTTGTCCTTTGTTGGAAGATGCACTCTCATCAAGGCTGTTACCTCTGCTATCCCAGTTTATGCGATGCAATCAATTAAGCTCCCTTTAGAGATTTGTAGCAAGTTGGATAAAATTAATAGAGACTTCCTGTGGGGCTCCTCTGTTGATAGTAAGAAAATTCACCTTGTGAATTGGGACACAGTGTGCTTGCCTAGGAACCTAGGAGGGTTGGGCATTAAAAAGACAAAGAAAGTTAACCAAGCCTTGCTCGCTAAGGTAGGTTGGTGGTTGGCTCAAGCTGATACAGGCTTATGGGGTGCTTTACTTAAAAATAAGTATCTTAAAGGGGAGCGTTTGAGTGTCTCTGATATTGGGACTGATAGGAACTGTTCTAGCACCTGGAGAGGTTTTAATTTTGGGGCTAAACTACTTCCGGAAGGGGTGCTCTGGAGAGTGGGAAATGGGCACAGGATTTGTTTCTGGACTGACATTTGGATCCATGATCTGGGCAGGCTTGATCGGTTTGCTTCTCCTCCTTTAGCTGCGAATAGAGTTCATGACAAGGTGAGTGACTATTTGGATGCTAATGGTTGGGATTTGCAGAAGTTATCCTCTGCTCTACCTTGGTCTGTTGTGCACCGCATTTTTAGCATTCACATTGGAGGTAATCGTGATGTTGAGGATACCATCATTTGGGGACTTACGAAGAGTGGGGAGTTTTCTGTGCAGAGTGCTTATGCGTACCAGTTTTCGGATTGTGGTGTGGTGCCTTGGAAGTGGAATTTCATATGGTCTCTCAAATTACCTCCTAGAGTCCTGCATTTTCTATGGACTTTTCTCCACAGTAAACTTCTAACGAATGACATGAGAGCCACTAGAGGCATTACTGACGACACTACTTGTGACAGATGCAAGGGAGGTTATGAAGATTTGGACCACGTTTTTAGAGGGTGCAGGTATTCTATTGCGGTTTGGGAAGATATTGGTAAAGGATCAACTCTGAGCAACTCTTATAAAGGTGAGTGGAGTCAATGGCTGGAGGATAATCTGAAGTGCAGTACCCTGCACCTGGGGAGAGTTCCTGGCTATCTAATTTTTGCTGTTACTCTCTGGTTCATCTGGAAATGGAGGTGTGATAAGGTTTTCAATCCGTCGTTTCAAGTTCCCAGGGGTCCTGGCCAGATTGTTTGGAGCTATGCTGCTGACTGGTTGGCTTCGAATTCTGGGTTGGAGGCTGATACTGGTTTGCCAATGCGCCTTATCTCTTGGTCTCCTCCTCCCCTTGGTTGGGTTAAGCTGAATATTGATGGTAGCTTCAATCGTGACTTGGGTTCCATTTCTGCGGGGGGAGTAATCAGAGATGATAGGAAATTGTGGCTGACAGGGTTTGCGGTGAACAAGGGTTTGGGCAGTGTGCTGGAGGCAGAGTTATGGGGCATTTTTGAAGGGCTTAAGTTGGCTTGGTATGCTGGTTTCAGGAAGGTGTTGGTGGAGTCTGATTCCCAATCTGCAGTGTCTATTCTGACCAACGCTATTCCTTTTCACCACCCCCTTTTTCATATCGTTCGTGCTTGCAAGTCTCTCCTGGATTCTGATTGGAGCTGCTCTATCCATCATATTTATAGAGAAAGTAATTTTGTGGCTGATTCTCTGGCTCGTTTGGGTCATTCCTTGGGATTAGGAGTCACTGTGTTTGATGAGCCTCCCCTGCAGACCTATGGTGTTCTGGAGGATGATTATAAGGGTGTTGCCACCCCTAGATTTGTTTCTAGTTCCTAGTTTCTTCTTTTGTTTGTTCCTGGCTGATTAGCCTTCCTGTTTACCAAAAAAAAAAATATATACAATGCAATTTTTTATTAGTACGGATCAAGAGTGGGCTCTAAAATGTATTTGGATAAGAGTCTAAAAGTTAACTGTGGTTTGATAATTTATTTATTATATATTTTAGGGTTTGTTCTACCGATTTTACCCTTTTTTATTTTTTTTATTTTTTTATTTTCTTAACAACAGAAGAGACACTATGGCCCCGTTTGATTTTTTGTTTGAAAACTGAACAGTGCTGAATGTTACTGAAGACTGAACAGTGACTGAAAACTGAAAACTGAAAAACATGTTTGTTTTTTTTCACTAAAAACTGAATATAAGTGATAAGTTGTTTGTTTTTTTAAGTTATAAATATATGAAAATAAATACTTTTACATCTATACCCTTCTAACTATTATTTGTTATATATTTACATTTTAATATATTAAGGACTAAAATAAATTTATTTAGTTATTAATAATATTTCAAATTTATATTATTCTGGATTGGTTGGTTTGTGGACAAGTTGGTTTTTTTATTTTTTTGGTTCTAAATTGAATGCCATTATCAATGAATAACAACATGATTAATTTCTCATTGTAATGGTTACTTTTGTTGATTTACATCCACCAATAATGTTCAATGAAACAAACCATAATAATAATATATATAGATATATACAAAATATATCAGAATTTGTTAATAGAAAAAAGCCCAATTGAAGCTGGCCAGGATACAAACTTCAGCACACAGCGCCACAACAAACAAAAACACCCAAGCCAAAAGCAGAACCGAAACAGAGCATCAAACGTAATACATCAATTGATGGTTATATATATAACTTTTTTTTTTCTTACGAAAATTAACATCTCAAAACCCCCAAAAAATAAAAAACTCATAACAAAATCTGTCTAAAATAAAATTAATAAAACTAATTATGAAATTATAGAAAAAGAAAGAAAGAGTACTGACCAGAATATGCTAGGAAAATTTATCTTCAGTTGTTTGTGTTTTGAAGCAGCTAGGTTTTCTGATGTTAAAGTTCTTTACGGTGAGAAGAAAAAAAAATATAAATACAATTTAGGGCTTTAACAAAAGACAAAATTGGAAATAGATTAAATTAGTGAGGATAGTTTTGGAAGTAAAACTTTACATTAAATTGTCCTGGATTTGTGTTAAGTGAAAAGTAAAAAATTTTCACTTTTCAAAACAAGTGGTTTTAGGTGCTCATTAAGTGATTTTACCACTTTAAAAATCAAACAAAATAACTGAATGGAACACATTAAGTGTCATTCAGTGTTAAGTGGAAAAATCAAACAGGGCCTATGTCTCTCTTTCTCTCTTCTTGTATTCATTGGATCTGAATTTGTCTAATCGTTCTCGGGTAGAAGAATTGATCACCACTATTCACAAATCAATCATCTTTCATTTCTTTTGTTTTTTACTCTCCCACTTCACTTCTCTGCTCTCTCTCTTTATGATCCAAATCAGAAATTAAAAATCTTTACAAAATAATAAATAAATAAAATCAGAGGTTGAAAAGACCCATTTTTTACTGGAAACACAAAAGGGTTTGATTTTCTGGAGACAGAGGTTGGGTTTAGTTTTGGGGTGGTGCTGGTTGGATGTGAGACAACGGTGGGTGTGGTTTTGGACACTTTTGGTAGATGGGTTTGGTCAGATTTTAGCCTTGATGGGTTTGGGGTGGCTGTTGGTGGGATGTTTAGATTTGAGGGTTAGGTTTTGGTGATTGAGATGAACGGTGGTGGGTTTTGGTTGTTTCTGGTGTTAATCTGGAATTTTTTTTCTTCTTTCAATTGATAAAACAAATCTTAAAATATATATTTATTTATTTATTTATTAACTTTAGTTAACTGTTGGGTTAACTTTGGACATTTGTCAGGAAATTAGGAGGGCCCCAGTTAAGGGGGTGACTGGTGAGCATTTAACTCTAAAATTGAGAAGTTGTCAAACAATAATAATGATTTAAAATGGAGTTTGTGTTGTATTTTTCATTGGCTTAATTGAGATTGAGACCTGAACTAATTGTGAAGCTTGCATGGACCCCTTTGGCTTTGGAATAATAAAAAGGGATAATTATCCCGGTGACCATCAATTTGATGACACACTATTAAAACGATCACTGGATTGTGAATCGGTTCAAAAATGACTATTTTTGGTGAAAAGTATGACACTAATGGTCATTCCATCAAATGAGTGACATTTTGGTAAGACATTAATTTATTTTAGATGTTTTTTGGAAATCAATTTTGAGTGGTGCTATTGGCACCTCCACTACTGAACTATTTATGCCCCACTTTTTTAAATTTTGATTTAATTACATAAAAATAAATGATTTTATTTATTTTTTTGATTTATTTTCAGGATTAACCTTTTACATATTTTTCAAACTTAATACACCCCATATCTTTTTCAAAAAAAAAAAAAACATTTCATCTCTAATCTTTATATACAGTTTTCTCACATCCATTCGCAGGATTTTTTTTCTTCTTCTTATTTCATGGTGAAACCATCCTTATTAGATGCGTTTTTTTTTTTTTTTTTTTTCTTTTTCTATAGTCGATTGGATTGTTGGTGGTAGATTGTGAGTGCGATATTGATCGTCTCATGATTTTTTTGAGCGATTGAGTTAAGGTTTTGGTGTGGTTTCGTTTCGTCAGATATTAGGTTTTCTTGGTTACGATTCTTGGTGTGATTTTGTTTTTTTTTTTGTTTTTTTGTAAATAACATTAAACTAACTTTGGAAGTTTCAAAATAAAATCTATAAAAGAATTGATACAAATTATAGAATGCATAGAAGATCTGAAAGAAAATAAACCAAGAGAAAAAAAAAAATAGCAAACATGGATCAGGAATTTGAAAAAAAAAAAAAAAAAAAACAAACATGTGAAACAATAAAATCAAAAAAATACTAAACATGGGAAATATGAGATCGAGCAACTATAAGGTAACTCTGAACCTAAATTTGAAAATTAAAAAAAAAAAACTAAAAGAAACTCCCTCTCACATATCTACCCCGTGACTATACAATATATTCGTGTAAAGTAGCTAAATCCGTAAATTATTATTATTATCTATATTTGAGAAAAGAACTCACGTGCTCCGACTGAAAGTCTTTAAACTAACATTCCAGTATAAAATCAAATTATTTATATATTTTATTTCATCGTAAAATTAAATATTCTCCATAAATATTGATTTAATATATATAATTAAAGAAAAAAATAAAGTAAGTTTCTAAAATCATATCTAATTTAGTCATTGTAATTAATCTTAGCATTTTTACAATAAAATTATCAAACATAAATATACTAATTTTGACCTATACAATAGTTTTAAAAGTATAATTAACTAAATATCTACCGATTAACTTTACAGCTGATTATTATTTCAGCACAACTATCGGCGATTATAATAAAAGTTACATCAGTACTAATCTGGTTTTATTCCAATTAAAGGACAAAAAAAAGGGTCTTCCTGGGTTCAAGAACGTGGCCAGTAATAGCTGAAAACTCCATACAGGGCCTGTGCCGAAGTAAGCAGCAACAACACAACAGCAGCGACAAAGGAGATGATAGCCCAAGGACTGTTGAAGTAGTTATGTCTGAGGCTTGCGCACCAAGCATTCCATTCACGACCGCAATATTGGTTGATCTCCTTCGACAATCGGGAAAGATAGCTGTTGTTGTTGGTGAAAGCCACCTCTTGGCAAAGGCAATTGAAGAGTTCTGCAACTTCGGTATCACTGCCTAGCCAATGCTTGATGATGTGACGATAATGGAGGTAGCTAACATCCTCCGTAGAGTTTATCAGATTGTCCATAAAGATCACGTACGATGTAATGTCATTGCTGCAATCAAGATGACTCTGCTCGAAAGCAATCAGATTGAGAAAAAGCGATTTGGTTCCATTGTGGATGAAAAGCCTCGGAATGCTTAAGATCCCATTTTTAAATTCTATGTCCAAAAAGCAATCAGTCTTTCTCTCCTTGAACTTAATCCCGGCCTCTCTGAGTTCTGTCACGCAATGAATCGTCGGTTGCCTATCTAAGCAATTAGCACGGAACCATCGATTTCTCCAAGTTCTGGACGGCAGCACAGGTTGAGCTTGAGGGCCTGACCGCAAAAGACTTGTTCGAAAAACATCTAGACAATGAAGTCCTCCTTGATCTGATAAAGGATCAAAAGTAGTCTTTTCCCGATAGGCTAAATTCGTTAATGGCTCATCTGTTGGCGTTAATTGGTTGAAGAATCTGCGAGCTAGCTTCGAAACAAGGCCTTTCTCTACCGGATTACCAAATTGTAGCTCCAGTAACCGATCAAGAATGAAAAGAGGAAGCTGATTTTCTAACATCAGCATATCTCTCTGAATCGAATGCATAGAGCCACGCATAGCGAAGACAGGATCATAACGAGGGTAACCAAGTTTCTTAATCCCCAGAGTAGCTCCTTGAAAGAGCTCAAGCACGAAACAGCCATCGAGTATCATCATCTCTACGAATTCATTACTGCTGAGACCGATGGGGCCTTCGTAGCAAGCTCTAGCTTTCTTTTCAAGCTCTCTCATCGAGTCAGTATAAACCTTTATGTCCTGATTAGTACGCTTGAGCACAACGTGCAGGAACCACAATTTGTGGCAGTCCATTTGTTGTAGATGGTCCTTGCCATGATGATAAGGCCCCAATGACACAATTTGAGGGACATAAGCTTTGTGATCATAATATCCTACTCTTAAATGTTGAGGGACTTTGTATATGCTCAATTTTCCCCATGTAGCAGCCGCGTGGTCTTGGCTTGCTTGATTTAGTTTCTCTTCGATTGGAATCACCCGTTGATAACCACCATCTCTGTCTTTGATCACAATATTGCTATGAGAAGGTGTTTGCTGTTGTTTCTTGAGCTGCTGCTGTTTTTGATGATCAGGCAACTCAAGCAATCCATTAGAAGCAGATGTTCTTCGGATTCCAGATTCTACAGTTTCTTTGAGTTTCAATGTCATCAAATACCAACTCAAGAGCTCTTTGTTGAACACAGCAACCATTTGGGTTGAAAAGATGTCGGCTCTGAACCCAAGTCCGCTTTTGTGAACACCAAAAACCTTTTTTGTTTTTTTTGGTTTTTTTTGGAGGATTAGATTTGGATTGAAAAGATATCTTTAGAGAAACACATATACAAATATATAATACATCACCTCTTGGCAGAACTAGTAGTGCACCTCCCTTACACTTAAGTGGTGAGGGGTTCAAATCCCACTATACGTATTTTACAAGCATATGTAAGGAGTTTTCTCGACAGGTTTCGGTAGTCCTATTGTAATGGTTCTTGTAATACTTAAATATATATATATATATATAATGCAATTTTTTTTTAGTATGGATCAAGAGTGGCTCTAAAATGTATTTGGATAAGAGTCTAAAAGTTAACTGTGGTTTGATAATTTATTTATTATATATTTTAGGGTTTGCTCTACCGATTTTACCTTCTTTTTTTTTCCCTTAACATCAGAAGAGACGCTATCTCTCTCTTTCTCTCTTCTTGTATTCATTGGATCTGAATTTGTCTAATTGTTCCCAGGTAGAAGAATTGATCACCGCTATTCACAAATCAATCATCTTTCATTTCTTTTGTTTTTTACTCTCCCACTATCCTATGCAAGAGAAGATTCCGAACAAGTCAACATCAAATCAAACCCCCATCATCTTGTTGACGCAAGTAGTCTTGAATGAGTGCGGTGTCCGAACGGTTCGTGCAGGTCGGATTAGACTCAGTTTCCTTCTCTATTCCTTCATTGTGCAGGAAAAGATCGCAACCGTGCTCTCCACTTCACTTCTCTGCTCTCTCTTTATAATCCAAATCAGAAATTAAAAACCTTTACAAAAAATTTTTTTTTTAAAAAAATCAGAGGTTGAAAAGAGACATTTTTTTACTGGAAACACAAAAGGGTTTGATTTTCTAGAGATAGAGGTTTGGTTTAGTTTTGGAGCGGTGCTGGTTGGATCTGAGGCAACGGTGGGTGTGGTTTTGGTTGATGGGTTTGGTCAGATTTTAGCCTTGATGGGTTTGGGGTGGCTGTTGGTGGGATGTTTAGATTTGAGGGTTAGGTTTTAGAGATTGAGATGGACGGTGGTGGGTTTTGGTTGTTTCTGGAGTTAATCTGGAATTTATTATTTTCTTTCAATTGATTTTGGATATCCGGTTTGAATTAAGTTTTTTATTTTTCATTTTTTATTCCAGTGTTATAAAATTAAAAACAGAAAGGGGTAAAATTGGTAAAACAAATCTTAAAATATAGAGTAATTCTACGTATAACCGCCGCGCAACCGCGGTTGTATGTATAATTACTCTAAAATATATATCAGTTAATTAATTTATTAACTTTAGTTAACTGTTGGGTTAACTTTGGAAATATGTCAGGAAATTAGGAGGGCCCAGTTAAGGGGGTGACCGATGAGCATTTAACTCTAAAATTGAGAAGTTGTTGAACAATAATAATGATTTAAAATGGAGTTGGTGTTGTATTTTTCATTGGCTTAATTGAGATCGAGACCCGAACTAGTTGTGAAGCTTGCATGGACCCCTTTGGCTTTAGAATAATAAAAAGGGATAATTATCCCGGTGACTATCAATTTAATGACACACTATTAAAATGACCATTAGATTGAGAATTGGTTCTAAAATGATTATTTTTGGCAAAAAGTGTGACACTAATGGTTATTCCATCAAATTCCACTCATTGGATGAAATTAGATGGAATTAGATGGAATGACCATTAGTGTTACACTTTTCGCCAAAAATGGTCATTTTGAAACCAATTCTCAATATAGTGGCTATTTTGATAGTGTATCATTAAATTGACGGTCACCGGAGTAATTATCCATAATAAAAATTTCTGGATAGCTTTTAGGAGAAATGTTGCAATCTTAGCTGATGCTTATTTAATACCTTTTTGTTATATGACTTATATCAAAAGTCGGATAAATGTTGCAATCTCAGCTGATGATGATGGATGCATGTATTTAATATTTATTTAATACCTTTCCTTTTTTTCTTTTTTTTTTTTTTTTTTGAAAAAGGGAATCATTGCAAGCAAAAGCAACTACAAAGAAGCTGGGCAATCACCCAGGACCAGACTTTCCACAGCCAATGGACAGTACTCCACCCAAACCGAACACCCCTCAAAACCAAGGGCCAACTTAGCTAAACCATGAGCTACTTTATTAGCAGCCCTAGGAACAAAACTAAAGGAAACCATATATTTAATACCTTATACTTTATTTAATACCTTTTTGTTATATCAAAAGTTAGATAGATTTGAGTTAGCGGGTTCAAACCATACAAATAAATAGCGGAGAGATAACTATGAGATTTGAAAATAGATATAAATAGACATATATTTGAGATCCAGAAGAAAAAAAAAAAAAAACAAAACAAAAAAAAGTGAACATCGATTGGTATCAGAGAGTAGAGATGACAAAATAAACGGTGGAGAGATAATTATGAGATTTGAAGATAGATATGAACAGACATATCACAGATATATATATCTGAGATCAAGAAAGAAACGGGTGAATTATATTATTATTATTATTATATAATTTGATTAGTTTTTTTTTTTTACAATTATATTATTTTATTATTTTTGATATTAATATTTTTTTATATAATTATCTCCACCGTCCATGTTTGAGATAGATGGTGGAGATTGAATCTGGAGATAATTAATAATTGTTTTTTAATTTTGAGGGAGAGAGAGATAATTAAGGCTTGAAAGTTGAAATTGATGTTTTTAATTTTTTAATATTATTTTTAATATCTTTTAATAATTATTAAATATACCTTGTTAAGCTAATTCTGTTTTTTTTTTTTTTTTTTTTAAATCAACGTTATTATTAGGGGTCAAAACGTACTTTCTCCTTTATATTTAACGGTCAAACCATTATTTAACGGAAATCCTAAGGGTAGGGGGTAAATATTCGAATATGGCAAACTAGAGGGGGAAGACCAACCATTCTGAAACTAGGGGGGCAACTTTATGAATATGGCAAACTACAGGGGGGAAAATGATACTTTCCCTATTATTAGGGGTAAAAACGTACTTTCTCCTTTGAATTTAACGGTCAAACCATTATTTAACGGAAATCCTAACGGTAGGGGGTAAATATTTGAATATGGCAAACTAGAGGGGGAAGACCAACCATTTCTGAAACTAGGGGGGCAACTTTATGAATATGGCAAACTACAGGGGAGAAAATGATACTTTCCCTTAAAATAAGGGAAAGTATCATTTTTTTCCCCCATGACTTTTACCCTATTGTTATGACAAGGATAGGGTTCGACCATATTGACCGTTTTTCCCCCTAAAAACAAAGAAACGTTAAAAACGTCCCTTCTGTCACAATTTCCATCCATAAACCTTTATGTCCTAGTTAGTTCGCTTGAGCACAATGTGCAGGGACCGCTATTTGTAGCGGTCCATTTGTCGTAGACGTTTCTTGCCGTGATGATAAGGCCCCAGTGACACAATTTGAGGGACATAAGCTTTGTGATCATAATCTCCTTCTCTTAAATGTTGAGGGACTTTGTATATGCTCAATTTTCCCCACGTACCCGCCGCGTCATCTTGGCTTGCTTGATTTAGTTTCTCTTTGATTGAAATCACCCATTGATCAGATTCTGATGGTGAAATTATCTGATCTTCATCATAGTTTTGATCACCAGTACCATCTCTGTCTTTGATCACAATATTGCTATGAGAAGGTGTTTGCTGCTGTTTCTTGAGCTGCTGCTGTTCTTGATCAAGCAACTCAAGCAATCCATTAGAAGCAGATGTTCTTGGGATTCCAGATTCTACAGTTTCTCTGAGTTTCAATGTAATCAAATACCAACTCAAGTGCTCTTTGTTGAACACAGCAACCATTTTTTCTTTCTTTCTATTTTTGGATTAGATTTGGATTGAAAAGATGTGGTGTTTTCAAGAAATACTAAAACAATGCAATTTTTTTCTTAGTTTGGATCAAGAGTGGCTCTAAAATGGAGAAGTTGTTGCACAACAATAATGATTTAAAAAGGAGTTGGTGTTGTATTTTTCATTGGCTCAATTGAGACTAGAACCAATAGTGAAGCTTGCATGGACCCCTTTGGCTTTGGAATAAAAATTTCTGGATAGCTTTTAGAAGCAATGTTGCATCTCAGCTGATGCTGATGGTTGCATCTCAGCTGATGCTGATGGGTGGTGTATGATGTATTGTATTTTTTAATACTTTTTGTTATGTTAAATCTGTACTAAAATTTCAAACTTCAGGGATGAACAACTGTTACCACAGCATTCGGTGTGGCTTGGTGGTAAAGAACACTTATCCAGCGTAATAATGGTCCATGTTCAAATAGCTACACCGCAACATATTTAAAACCCGGAACTAACCCACTAACTCATTTTTTTTTAAATTCGTTTAACAGGTTAAGGTTTAATGTAATGACTCATTAGTGATAATAATTCGAACCCAATAAAATCTAACTCAAAACCGTTAGTTTCGTGTTGTTGTTTCGACAATTGCTACCTTAGTGTGAACTGAAAACTCGTTTGCTTTGCTTCCAATTTAAATATTGTTTGATTTTCGCTTGTTTTGCTTGTTGTGTTTCAACTTTCGAATGAAAAATCAGAGTTCAAAGCTCGAAGAAAGCAACTTCTTGTCATCTTACAAGTGTTCTTTTTCTTTTCTGTAATTTTTTTTTTTTTTTTTTTTAAAAACTTCTTTTTAGAGTTATTATAAGAAGGAAAGTTATCTTACACAATCTATTAAATATAATTTATAGCTTTGCTTCTCTTAAATTGTAATTATTATTATAGTGCTGGCGAATTCCGTTGTTTGACCCACATAAAAAGTTGGACTTGTTTCTTTTTCACACGTGCGCCAAATGAAAGTTGAGCCGTAGAGGAGAGAAAGTGGAAATCAACTAGGTGGAATCATAGCAGCATATACCATGAATTTTAGATAGGCAGCATATTTAAATAGGAATTTTAAATAGGCCTTAACTTCACCATAATTGGCTATTATATCATTTTAAATTTGTCTTTTTTTTTTTTTTTTTTTTTTTTTTACGAGATGAGGTTGGTCCAGTGGTAAACTCATCACACTTGCACCACGAAGTTGCGAGTTCGAGTTATTCTCCTCCCCCAAAAAACAAGGTAATTTTACTAAAATCCCTATTTTTTGGTGAGACGTCACCTATTAAAATGTTTTTATTATATTAGAAACTTAAGTCATTTGTTTTTTAAAAATACATCACTTTAGTTCATTTGATCAAAATACTAATGGTCAACTATATATATATATATATATATATATTTACACACACACATCACTTTAGTCCATTTTACCAGTGTCAAAATGATTTATTGAGTTTCAAAAATAAATAATATTAAAATGGTTTATAAAAATAAATAAGCAACAAAAATTTATTTTCTAAAAAAAGAAAAAATAATAATTAAAAAAAAAAAAAAACTAATGGATTTTGGAAAATATAAAGATAAAATAACAGAAACAAAAAAAAAAAAAAAAAAAAAAAAAAAGTATTTCAAAAAATGAAAAGAAAGTTTTTTTAAGTAAATGGATCTCCATCATTGGATTTGGATCAATCCAATATTGGAGTTCCATTTATTTTTATTTTTAAAAAAAAGCTTTTTTTTTTTTTTTTTGAAATACTTTTTTTTTTTTTTTTAAATTTATGAAATTACTTTCAATCTATATTTATTTTAACTTTATATGTTCCATAATCAAATAGTTTTTTTCCTTTGTTTTTTCTTTTTTTAGAATTTTTTTTGTTTATTTATTTTTACAAACCACTTTAATATTATTTATTTTTGAAACTCAATAAATCATTTTGATGGGGTAAAATTGTACTTATATATATATCTATATATATATAGTTAGAGTTGACAATTAATATTTTGGTCAAATGAACTAAAATGATGTATTTTGTAAAAACAAGAGACTTAAGTTGCTAATATAACAAAGACGTTTACATAGGTGACATTTCACCAAAAAGTAGGGACTTTAGTGAAATTACCCTAAAAAAAATTCTCAAATTTATATAATAGTATAATATTTTAAAAAAAATACTTATTTTTATATTCACCCATTCAAAATGTTGAGTTAATTATATTTCTGTCTCACGTTATTCTAAAAATAACAATGGTTGTTGGGAGACTTCTTCTTTATCGTTGTAGTGGTCAAAATTGGGCCTTTGGCCCAATTAAACAAGCCCACGGTCAAAAGATTAAATGATTCAAACAAAGCACCAAAAATGGGCCCACATGCCCAAAAATTGGCCCAGAAGACATCAAACCAAGTCATAAACCAGAATCATGATGGGACGTTTCGCACATCCCAACATCTGAATTTATTGTTAGGTTCAAAACAAACCAAAACGGACAAATTAAGACCCTTTGATCGACGCTCTCACTTAAAGGATCGATACGTTGAAGACCCCTGGTCTCCACTATAAATAGGAAACCCCTTCTCAAACGAAGGGTCCTGATTTTCTCTCAACTCACGCGAAAGCTCTCAAATTTCTCTCAAATCCTCTCTGCTTAACTCATCTCTATCATTTATAGTGGTGGTGTTCTTCCAGTATTAATTGCTGGTCCATTGCTTGGTTGATTCGATATCGCCAACCTCAAACAAAGACGAACCCTACATTTAATCGACCAAGGTCGAACAAAGGAATCCATCAAAGCTTTCAAGCCACCAAATTGTTCGACTATTGACATCGAGCAAACCCATGATCGACCAATTGCTCGATTCGACAATATCGAACAAATACGGCTTGTTTCTTTCCCTCTTCCTTATTCATCATATATCGAACAAATATTGACTTGAGTGTCAGGAGTCCCTCAAAGGGAACACCCCCTCTTGTGGTTTTCCACCACTCTGTTTTATCTACTGTTTTATAAGTTGTCAATGCCCACCTCGACGAACAATAAATCAATTGTAGATCCGATCGACTACAATCGTGGGATTAGTTATCTGGTGTAAACATACATGTTTAATTGGAGCAAATTCTGATAAAATCCTTACTCACCCTTAAAAAAAGAAGAAGTTAAAAGATGAAGTGCGGACATGAAAGAACTTGAAGAGGCTAATAGCATATTATATGACATGGTTAATCAATGTAATTGCAAGTAATCAGGTATAAAAATTATCATTAGGTTGTTAGAATTACACATAAAGTTTAGTGTAAAAATGCATAATATAATAGTCTAATAGACATGTGGTTTTCCTTCACCACCCACTAGAGCATATGACCTAATAATGATTTATACGAGTCTTTCAAACAGCTAAGAACAAGGTCCCATTAGAGACTCACTTTATTAATTAGCAAGTAAAAACAGCTATAATAACAAATCACATTAAGTACCACAACTAAGGACATCACTAAACACTAACTATTATTATCTGTCTTGATATAAACCACATGCTCTGTGGCTATTCGAACTTAAAATATTACCAGATTAAATGAACGTCCTTTACCACTAAGACACATTTAACGGTTTGTTAATTATGCATCCTACGATGTGAGATGGTGTATTGGTGTATAAGATCTACTGGTTTCTTTGATAATTTTCCCTTTCATGAACTTTCAAGAGACAGAAATAGAAGTAATGGAAGTGTCTAGCAAAAAAACCATTAGCATATGCAGATCATTCATGAGACAACAAGAAGTCAACAACTTATAAGAAAATGATCACTTCTTCAAATTGAAAACAGACTTTTGAAAGGAAATGACATATATTATAGATCACAACAACAATTATCAGCTCTTCTGTGGTAGCACAGCAGCTAGATGTTGTTTGACAAATAATGAGAAGCTAATATGTACAACAAACACCATTCAAATAACATGATAAATTGCCAAGCATATCATTATTGCACATTTGATCGATCACCTACAATTCCTTCCTTCTTGTTCCGGTCCAACCAACGCCGCAGCTGCAGCCACGATGAAAATGAATTCAAGCACTGCTGATCATGATCTTCTCCTCCTCCTGATTAATCTTTGCAGGATTTTGGCTAGTCTTGACAGGATAAGAAGCTTCCATTGTGATTCCACACTTTCCCGTATATGTTTCCAATACGTTACGCTGCAGCTTGACGTAACCATCCTCGCCCCAGTTGGTGCCCCATGAGTTCCTCACAAGCCAGTAGTCCATGCCATTCTCTGTTCCGTATCCAACGGCGACAACACCATGGTCTAGGGATGTACCACACTCTTCACTGAATACACCCTGTGAAAATTAACATCAATTGGGCAAAATCAGTACTACTAGGATTGCTATAATGACACGTTTACAAATCAATAATCCTAATGAACGAAAGAGAACTACAGTGTATAGTTTGCTCAAATTAGTAATCAAAATCATACCTTTTGATAAAGTTGGAAAGCTCTGCCACTAGCTTCAATGGCGACACTAACAGGTTGATGAGACACGGCTTTTTTCAACGACATCTCATCGAATGGAGAAACATCCTCGTACCCATCAATGCTAACAACCTTAGCTTTCTTCTGCAACATTGAATTTGTTATTAGAATCCAAGGATTCATGAGAAAAATAAAAAAAACAGAGTCAGTCAGAGAGAGTAGTATAGGAGATTTTAAATATATACCTTCGATGGGTCACAAGTGCTGTCGACGCCGAGGTAAGGATAGTCTTGTTCGGTGTCGATGCCGCCATTTTTGGTGATGAATTCGAAGGCGTAGTCCATGAGACCTCCATTGCAGCCTGAATTGTAGGATAAGTCACAGTCTACGAGTTCTTGTTCTGATAGAGAGATTAGTTTTCCTGTCACTATCTGGTTTATTCCTTCTACTGCTGCTATTGTTGAGAATGCCCAGCAACTTCCTGCTCACAATCATCAAAACACACACAAGTAGTTTAGGTTTGGTTTGGATCCGGATTCGACCAGTCCAGTCCAAACTGAACCAGAGAATGTCCGGTTTGGGCTTTTTGTTTGAACTAAAACTGAATTTTGATTTTGAAATGGGCCGCATAGGCCCAATATGACTTTCGAATAAATTATATGTTTACTGCTATACTGGATTTTAATCCGAAGGTCTACAAAAATCAAAGACTCGAAGGATTTACAACTGAATAGTTGCTACTGGCTAGTTTATGTGAATGAGATTTAGTTTCTTTTAGTTATAATTTTTTCAATTTTCAAATTTTCGATTTGTGTATACCATTGAATTCAATAATTATAAACTAACCCAGCAACTATAAGGTAACTCTGAACCCAAATTGAAAATTTAAAAATAAAAATAAAAAAACTAAAAGAAACTCCCTCTCACATATCTACCGGGTAACTTTACAATATATTTAGATCAAGTAGCTAAATCTGTAAATATTTAGATAAAGTAGCTAAATCTGTAAATTATTATTATATTTATTTCCTGTCTTTACGTGACCTGTAAGAAATTTGAGAAAAGAACCCACGTGCTCCAACCGGAAAGTCTTTAAACTAACATTCTACTATTAACTACCATTCTGCCGCTAACTGAAAATCAACATTCAATTATATATATATGAAATTACTAAAAACAACCTTGCATCATGACTACTGTAGTCTGTATAAGTTATCAAAGTGATATTTCAGAAGGGTAATATAGTCAATTAAATTTAAAAAAAAAAACATACCACAACTTCCTTGATCTTTGATCGGACTAACGGCTCCTAATTGTCTCCAATCAACGGATTCCGGCAAGTTGTCACCGACCTTGAAGGCGTATCTTTGACTGGCGACTCTGGATTTCATCAACCGACGTTTGGCATCGGCCCTGGTGCCCAAGTACATGGACCGATACTCTTGGTTGGTCAAATCAGCGAACTTGTTCAAACCCACCACGTAGGATCGGTTCTGTGAGTTGTGTTCGTCGATGAATTTCAAGTTGTCTTTGAAAATCTCGAACCTCTCCAGCTGGTTCTTATCTCCCAATCCATTGTTTGTTTTTCCATGCTCTGCCATCCATGATTGGTAGATGGTCATCACCTCTTCGTCGGATCTCCAACTGGAGGATGATTTGTCGTGCTCGTTGTCGTAGGAGATTATGGACATGTCTTTGGCTGTGGTAGATGATGATAAAGTAAAAAAGAGAAGAGAAAAGATGACTAAAGACATGGTAGTAGACATAATTGAGAATTGAGAATTGAGAAGGAATTGAAGATTGTGGTGAAGAGAAATGAGAAAAGTTGATGAGTTTATATAGAAAAATGAAAATATTTTAATATTATTCAAGTTGAGTGATTGATTGAATGCATTGAATATATATATATATATATAAAATTAAAAACAGAGTAGGTGATTTTAATTTTTATAGAGAGTAGGTGGAGATCAGAGAATGGAGAAGACAGAAAATTAAAGAGAAAGGTAAATAGTATATAGAGTCGTGAAAGTAGGAGAAAAGAGGATCAAATTTGGGCTTTTGTGGGTCGTTTCTGGTTCACTAGAAATATAAGGACTATCCGGGTCTTTTGCTTGGTCAAGGTAATAAGTAAATGGTAATATATTTTTGGGAAAATTGTAAATAAATCCCTGATCTTTACTAAAATTGTGACTAGATCATATGTTTGCTAAAATGATAGATTAGTACCTTAGACCAAAGATTGCCCGTTAGAGATAAAAATTGACAAGTTCAATTTTATGCAACATTCAAAATACTCCTAATAAAACTATATTTTCTTATTATTATATTAATTAAAAATAAAATAAAAAGAAAAAACTTGAGTTGATTGTTTAATGAGGAAGTGAATTGTCATTTTTTTCATATGTATTTTTTAATTTTTTAATTATTATAATAATGAAAAATAGTTTGATTAAGGGGATCTTATTATACCTTTCACAAAATTTAAACCTTCAACCGATATTTCAGTATTACTAATTTGTTATTTCGGCAAAACTGCAATCTAATTTCAATTTTAGTAGAGATCAAGGAATTTAGTGCAATTTTTCCCTGTATATTTTTAATAATAAAAAAAAATCAATTATGGGTAATGGGAGGGGCAAGTCCTGTTTGCAGGCATCCAACAAATGGGGGGCTGAAATGTATGGTGACTTTAGGGGTTCCTTAGAGCTGGGGGTTTTTTATCTTTTGTGTTGTTTAATGCCCACTAGTCAAACTCGAAATTTGTGCTATCACAACTCACCAGATCAGACACACGAAATGTTTTGGTCCAATCACAAGTAAAGGTTAGTCTGGATAAAAGCTATTTAAAAGCAATCAAGCTTGGGGACTTGGAGTTGAGTGAGTGTGATACATGCATGAATCGTGTATGCATGTAAAATTCGGTGCAGATAGATGCTTTGTCTACAAGTTTAAAGATTTTCGATTCCTGTTAAAGTTCCAAGTGACTCAGAATTATGTGGGCGGCACATGAAGACGTGAATGCCACCGATTTTCACAATAATAACTTCCAAAACCTCTCGGTGTAGGTAACCTCTTATCTCGTCATCAATATATACGTTTTATTAATTCATGGTTCGAGTTATAATGATATCCATCAAAAGGGAATATGAAGGAGGAGAAAACCCGAACCTACAACCTTGTGGTGCAGGTTATGTGAATTCTTGTATATAAATCATGATCGAAGTTTCTGCTAGATATAGAACTCAATTCTCCCTCCAAAATCCCACACCCAAGGAATTAAAGTTATATTTCCTAATTTCCTTTCAATAAAATCCTCACTCTCTTTTATTTTTATTTATAATTACTAAAAGCATATTCATTATATATATACATCTCTTGTTGAAATAATTTAAGATAAACATAGATGGATTCATCCAAATCAAAAGATTCAAATCTTATAAATGGAAAAAATATTTTTCTTTTCATTTATTTGACTAGTGTAGAATAAAAAAAAAAACAAACAAAAGTCTCATGATTATTTGTTATCTAATGTGTTTTATGGTATGAGTCCTTAAAATTTCTAGCACTTGCACGCCCTTTAAGGATAATCAGTAATACAAATTCATTTTCCATACCTCCTCCAAAATATTTTGAATGAAAGTAAAGTAATAGAATCAATACGTAACAAGTCATTTTGGTTGATTTTCGGAATACTTTTTAGGATCGTAGTATGGTATCATAGATATTTTTTCGAACCTACATATAATAAATGATGTGGATAAATAGATAAAGAAGATATTCGATCCTTAAGAATCTCCTCATCCATCCTCATCAATTGATCTGCTCTCCATCACTTGCACGCCTTTCCGCAGATAACTTATCTCAATTATTTCTTCTTGACTGTTAGATCTCTCTATCTAACTAACAGTCAACTAGTAAGTAAAGACGATCATACAAGGAAAGAGGAACCCATATAAACTACTTTGCCACCCCAGTTCCATGTATGTCCAAAGATTCTGTTATATCTTCTTTTTGGGCCTGCTCTGTTTTTTTCCTTTTTAAGCGGACACTATCGTGGGTTAAAAGTCTACCATCACTTGATGAAATTGGACTTTACAAACATCGTCTGAAATATAACTCTCTTAATGCTATGCAGTTATTGGGTAAATATAAAATTATATTTACAATACTAGGAGGAGTGGCAATATTGACACCCCTCTAAAACCATATGTACACCCCAGATTTGAATATTTTTAAAATTCCAATATTGCCCTTGAATTTAATTAATAATATTTGAATTAAATAGAGATGATTAACTATTTTACTTTTTTGAATTTTTCGAAAAGTTAACAATGTTAGTTGAGATTGAAAAGGCGATAGAGAATTCGTACCATTTTTTTTTTTCCCTAAGTGAGGAAAAATATTCACCCACTTTTTATTCATACGGTCATACCATTTTCTTTTTCTCCAAGTGAGGAAAAGTATTCACCCACCGGCCATTGTATTGTGTCTATGGGTTTTGTTTTTTTCATTTTATGTGAGAATTTTGATGCGATAGGGTCATGTCACAACCATAATCAGAACCCTGTTCTGGTTTGCCCCTGTCCAACCCTGTCTGTCGCAAGAAAAATTGTCCCAAAAAAACTTCTTTACTGCATTTCATCAAGCTACTCAAATATACGACAATAATACAAAATTATAAAAAAGTTTCTTGGTATCATTGTAATTATTTTTTTTAATTCATTAATTTTAAAAAGGGCATATTTGGTAATATTGGGGTGTTCTTACAAATTTTAATCATTTTAAAAAATAATAGAGGTGTACATACAAAAAGGGGTGTACGATCAATTTTTAAAGGGTGTAAATACTGTGACTCTACTAGAAGTTGAACATATCATATAACTTCATTTTAAAGTCTCAAAAACAGCCTAGTCAGTGGACCCTCGGACTCTTTTAGCCTACTTGCAGTTTCGGGAGTTAAGAAAACCCTTAAAATACTTTAGTAAAATATATATATTTGTTCAACTTCCTGTATGGACAAAGTATGGCTTGGAAAGCGAAAGGTAACCAAACTTCAAGGTGGAAACTGAGGCAGCTTCCAACTTGCTTTCTTCTAGATTCTTTTGGATTTTCTTTTTCATTTTCCCGAGAAAGAGAATTGAAAGTTCAGGCTTCAGGTTTCCCATCTTGTTACCTGGTTTCATGTTGATTTAGACTTTTATACTTTCTTAAAATTTAAAAAAAAAATTACAGAGGGAACAATATTTTGCAATGAATGGAAAATTTATTACAACATTTCTACCAAATCCAACAACTGGACACCAATTCTATAATTCCTATAAGAAGATTTATGTATAAAATTTGAAGCACGTTGGATACAAGCTTACTGCGAAAAGAAATGCAGCCGATCTTAATTTGACATGCCTCTGGAACGAAAAACAATCACCCCAACGAAAAAGAAAAAGAAAATTTGTGAAACTTAGCAATAACTCGAACTGCAAGCGCACGTATTGAATGTCCAACTATAAGATTGTGCCTACTCCTATGTACCTGTCACCCGGTGTATATGAGCATCTTCATGTCCACCTCGCGTAAGTAAACTTCTTGGTGGCGCTGAAGCCTGAAGGCATGTGATCTAATTTCACACAGCCTATATATGCTTATATTAGTTGGTGACCGTTTCAGTTTTGTTCAGAATGCGTTGCAGAAACCTGTTTGTCGATCACTTTAGCTTCATGCTTTCTCTTGCTTCGAGAACTACGTTTTGATCTGGGCGATCTCTTAGCAGTAAGCTGCTTCACTGTGTGCTCTTGGACATCAACTACTGTTTTTTCATTAGACGGGAGTTCGGGAGGAGAATCTGGCCATGGTGTATGTTTTGATGGGACGGTGATCTCCAGAGGTGGGTCGATAATCCATCTGCAACAAGTCCAAACTCATCCTTAGATGGCAGCATTAAGAGAAAAACATGCCAGAAAACTTTTCAAGGTGCCAAAGTGTGTAAAAGAAATAGAGATTCAAAACCATTCACACACCCCCATCTTCTCGTGGGGAAATAAATGCAGAAGAGACTAAGGGTCAAACAAATGAACAATACAAGTTTTACGGTTCATTTTCTAGTACCTCAGATTGAAAATATGCTGATCCAGAGACAAGAAATATACCCAACTAATTCAGTGAGTTGTATATTCATTTGTGACTTTCAAGTTACCTTTTGAGTTCAGTGAACCAACTGGCAATCATGGATATGCAGAAGACTATATATGTTGATCATCCAGCTTTATATTAAATCAGGGGCATTTTTGTTTGCAAAAAAGTGTGACATGGAACATAACCATTAACCATCATATCAAACCAAGCACAAATAGGTGATTTATTGAAATCTTTATGTTGCAACACAGAAAAATCAATGTTGAGCATATCCTATACAAGAGCTATCCAAAGCACCGTGAATATGACCTACTATTGAACGCAATATACTGATGTGGTCACCATGAGACATCAAAATCTTAAAAGGTAAAATGCTATTACTCAAACCAAATCATGCATTTTATTCCATACTCTACATTAGCCCCAAACTAAGCAAACACAAGTCAAGCGTGCGTCACTCGTACATGTTTTTGACGAATTTTGTTCAGAGGTTCCTCAATCCCTCAATAATAATGTTGTTTCAAACAATGTAAACTTGATCTAGCATTAGCGT
Organism: Acer saccharum; assembly: GCA_030490815.1. Taxonomy (NCBI): domain Eukaryota; kingdom Viridiplantae; phylum Streptophyta; class Magnoliopsida; order Sapindales; family Sapindaceae; genus Acer; species Acer saccharum. The sequence goes on from CM059868.1 coordinate 2,555,309, forward strand.
ATATGCACACACCAACCCACATGTTGAGGGAAGAAATTATAAGGTAGACACCCTTTCTTGTGTCAGTATATTTGATTTTAATCTACCTTACTTCAAGTCTTAGCTTTCATCTTCCTCTCGACAATGTGGCAAGATATATTCATATATAAGCATTCAAATGTTTAGCTTGATCATAAAATAAATGCAGGGTTGAGAACAAGTATATTATTAATCTAACACTACTAAATTAGAAGAAAAAACACCAAAACTCCAATTAGAGGGATTAATCCTTAAAAATTACCTAATTTTGCATTATAAGACATTTCATTTACCCGCCGAGACACTAATAAAGAGATATGTTATGATCAACTTATTAGAACATACTAATAATAGTGACATGTCAGAAACACGAAAGATGTTCTAATGACAATTGACAACTTCCCAAACTTCAGACTTGGAACATGGATTGTTAGACACATATGCTCCCATCAATTTCAACAGTCACAGTAGCATAATTTAACTTGTAACTGCATTAAAAAGGAACAACCAACCTATAACACAAAGGATTCTTCAATTATAAATAATTGGTTACAATCGAAACAAATTAACACCTGTCTGACATGCAGCATGACTTATAATCTAACCTCATATGTACCACATAAAGGAAAAATCTAAGGATAGGAATCAAGATACATTCTACCTATGTAGGTGTAAGGTGTCGAATTTGTAGATGCATAACTTAAGAGAATAAACAGTTGGTTATAAATATGTCTAATAGAAATAAAACACGTAAAAGGACTGGAATAAACTTTTGTTATATATCAAACATGAAATTCTATAGTTCAGAAGAGCTTGACAGAAGCATAAAGGATGATGACCTCATGGAACATTATATGCTTCATTCTTTCAATGCAGTAAAGCTATAATTTTATCTAAAGTGTCAATAAAAACAGAATAGTTCCATTAAACTAACTTATATATGGCAAGAAACAAAACTTTAATTATTGGCAAGCTGCACCCACTTTACAAATTGTAATATTTTGAACAATTAAGATCTGGTTGATTACCAAATGATAACTTGATCAACTCATAAATCACCCGAAGTTGTTCACTCAATTATAAGTATAACTTTATCAATCCAATAATTCAACATTCTAAAAGACGTGGCCATCAAAGATCATAGAGAACAGACACTGAATGTCTAAAATGATTTGGCACTGCTAGCTATAATACTGTGAAAGTGAATATACCAATAGTAATTATTTAATTGTATTTAACAGACAGAACAACAGTATAATAGCTAGAAGAAGCAAAAGATTAGGGACTCACCCTGGAGGAAACTTGCTATCAGCACGAGCTTCAACTCGAAGCCACCAAATCAAAACTTGGCGCCCGCAGCTTCCAAGTGGCTCCACCATGGAATGGTCCTTCAGCAGAGATAGTGGACTCTCTAAATCTTCAACGCCCTCCAGTAAATCTAGATCATTCACCCATTCTGGTTTATCTTCAGCTTCCTTCCAAAGCAACCTGGAATTCAACACAAACCCAGCCCATTCCAACTTCCTGGGCAGCACGGTTGCTCTGTCATCAATGTACGTTGCACTCTTCCCAGCATATGGCAGCGAATTAAAAGTATGCCAACCAACCAAATCATTTGATGAGTTACAAGCTGGTCCTTGAACAGGCATTGGCTGGCTCTCATCACCCTGCTCTTTCTCAATAACTGCTGATGATGACTGATCTGAATTGCCTGAAACTGCAAGTACTCCAACCGAAACAGCACCAAACCATTTTACATTTTGGATCTCCTCAAAGAACTCCATAGTATGCATATTGCTATCATCCGCAAACATCACAATGCCATCCAGCTTCTGTTCTCTTATAACTCTGCTCCACCAAACACCGACTTAATCAATACAAGCTCTAATAACCTCCTAAATACTCTACTTTAAGTCACAAGAGAAAATAAGTAAATATGACAATGCTACAGCTATCGGCATTGTTTCTCTACAGTCGTTATCATTACTAGTTACACCTTCTACCTAAACAAAACACCATAAGATGTAGACATTAACAAACTCTTTTCCACTGAATTTTAACAATAATACATTGTAAGCAGCAAGCAAACAAGCAAATTACCAATACAAATTTCAATAAATTAGCCAAAAATGAAATAATAAGTGGCAAGTGATGAGGAAAGAACCTTAATGCTCGAAGCCGCATTTTGACCTCCAATTGATGTCTAGCATCCCATGAATTAGGCATTTTTTTATCCATTCCGATATGAATGGTCCTCAATTGAGACTTGGCAATCAACGACGCCGTCTCATTGGTGACTCCACCAGCCTCCACAACGATCCACACCAGATCGTACGGCACCAGCATCAGCGAGTGCATCACACCGCTAAGGTGGAGCGTCTGGAACGTCCTTACATAAGTTGGAGTCACCGCTATCACTCTCCTCGGAGTCTTGACGCCGAAATGAGCTCTCTGCTCCTGCTGCACTCTCTCGATTATCTTGTGCGCTTTCATGACCTCAGTCGGGTTCGGGTGCGGCCACGGCCGGATCCGGATCCCGTGGCGCCCGACCACAACTCTCGAGTTTGTACTCGTCGCCGTCTTGTTCAAGACCGGAATTCCGACACTGTTCGTGACGGCCGGATTCGACGAGAGGACCGTCGTCGTTAGGTCATTAGCTATGTTCCGGAACGGCGCCGTGTAGAGATTCGTCGTCGCGGCAGTAGAAAACAAGAAGAAGAAGACTAACCTAGAAAATCGAAATCCAAGTACTAAGCTAATCAAACAACAAAGTCCATGAAGTACCAACCAGAAAATCGCAGCCGGAGACTTGATCGCACTATCTGACGATGAATCCAACGGAGCAGATCCTCTGAAACTGTTGCTCCGGCGATTCAAGTAACTCTGCTGCAACATTGAAAGCTTCATTTTCTCCCCCTCTCTCCCTCTCTCTCTCTCTCTCTAAGCTGGTGACTAGCTAGAGAGATATGTTATTGGATTGTTTTCAGGTCAGAGACAGAGAGAGTATTTGATTTGATTTGTATGATTTGTTTGTTTGTTGAGTAGGTTTGAAGTTTGGAGAAGGAAGGTTGGGTTTAATGTGTTGTTTAATCAATCAAATATGATTTTTTAATTTTTTTTTTATAACTTTGAATTTAAGAATGAGAGAGTGGATTTTGGGTGATTGTTTGTCGTCGTCGTTGTATTTGTTGCTCTGCTGCTATCATCTCCTTGATTTTAATTTTATTGATACAGTGAAGAAGAGAGAGAGAGAGAGATAGAGAGATAGGGACATTTGCGCTTGATATTGGGCCCCGATTTTTCGGATTAGTGTTTGATTTCGGACACTAATCACTGTCTGTTTTGTTTTTTTAATCACTGTAAAGGAAATATAATACGGTGTTTATACTGTATATTTATACGAATTACTGTATCATAGTCATTAGTCAACGTACATGAGTACAAAGACCAATAACGACAAAAGTTATTTTTAGAAGGGATTGGCTTTAAATTGTAATAAAAAAAATTTAAGAAAAATCCAAAAAGTTAGAATTTTATTATTATTATTATTATTTTTTTTTTTACATTTCATTTAATTTGGTTCCTTTTTTATATTATGTGTCCAAAATTAATAAAATTTGGTATTTATTGTTTCTATATACATTAAATTTTTTATCTTGAAAAATTAATTATGAGTTTAAATTCACCTTTTTACCTTATAAAAACACAAATTAACAGAATTATTTTAATAAAAATATCCAAATATACAAAAGAAAAAAAATACTATATACAGGAATTTAAAACTTAGGACGTAACACAAATTTGGGTTTAATTACCTTTTTCAACACAGTTAAATCATGTCACGTGACATAAATAATTAATCACATAAAATCTGTATGTTATATCGTATAATATGGGTGGATCGGACGTATTGAAGTTTTTCTCAATATAAGAACATGTTTAAAAAGCGCTTAGACAAATGGATTATCATAAACATTTTTTTTGTGTACAGATTTACAAATAGTATAAAGATAACATAACAACTCAAAAAAAAAAATTATGATAAATTTGTACAGACAAAATGAAAAAGTAATTTTTTTTTTAAATGCATTTCATTATAAAATATTGTTAATTAGTTTAATGAAAAAATTAAAAATTGAGAACTGATAATGGGATATTTTAGATATTTATTAGGAGGTTGTTAATCACAAACCATATAAAGTAAATTTGAAATCTATGTTTAAAATCCTAATTAGGAGAAGAATTCATTGAATTTTTAAGTCAATTAAAGCGTGAATGTGGGGAACCAAACCAGGTACTCGCACTTCCTTTCCAGTGCGGATGGCACCAGATGACAGATGGTTGAGACAAATCATAATGCGACACGTAATCAACAGTGGCAGTACAGATCTAGTTCCATTGCCCATTAAAATGGTAAATCCTGACTTAAAAGTTTATCACATTAATCATGAGTCAAGAAAATCTTCAGGACACCGAGTCCATTGTTGAGTGATGCACCGGATGTATTGCTGAGCGATACACTCAACCATCGGAGATCTTGCCCAGTGCATCTGGTGCATCGAAAATTTTTCTCCTCATGAGTCATACTACGTGTCTATCTTTGATAAGAATGGTTCAGTTTTATTTTATAATGTTGCATGATTTTGACCAAAGGATTATTACTCATACCATTCCTTGCTTGGTCTACTAAATTAAGGTATATTATTGTGTGTATGTATATATGGGGTTGAAATGTCAATGTAGTTAGTAGAGTTGACATGACACAATATTGATTTCAACTAATATGTAATTAAAGTATCACAAGTGATGATGAAATGTGTTGAATCACAGGCATTTACTTAAAATATATCAAATATAAAACACAATTAATGAATGGTTAGTACTTAGTAGGCAATTAATTAGTTTTATTCTAATTAACTAAGTTATAATGGTGGCTCGATGTTTACAACTGACCTTTAGATGGAGTGATAAAGGGAGAAAGGATTTGGTGGAAAGCTTTTCAACCACCGAATTTTGGTTTGCTTCCTTTAAAATGTGGCAATATAACCTCTCCTCCTTCCTTCGTTTCAAAATTAAAAGCTTCCTTTTCAAGATTTAAAAAGGAATATATATAACAATTTTTCTCTCCTCATGACCGAACTAAACTTTTAAATTTATAACGAAACTCGTGAGTCATTGATTAAGTTTAAGAAGACTTTGACTAAGTTGAAGTATGTGAATCTAATAGTTAATAGTTATGGAACTGATATAAATAAAATCAATTCGTCATGAGGAGAGAAAAACTGATATATATATATATATATATATATATATATATATATATCAAAGGTTATAATCAACCTGGCTGGTCCTCACAACTACTCCACGAGGTCGTGGGTTCGAGTTCTTCCCATCTTCTAAAAAAACTTCGAATTTATGTAATATTTCAACAAAAAAAAGGGGGCTCGTTTTTTATATAAACATGTGAATAATGCTAGCTTGTTCAAATTCATATCCAAATGACATAGTATATAAGCTGTAACCACCATATTAATCTTAAGATTATGTACTCAATGATGTGTTAGTTACAATTCATATACCACATCATTTGAGTATAAATTTGAACAATATAGCTAAGATTGCTATAAATATATATTATCAAATGGACTGTCGAGTGAATTATATTATATTTGTGTTATTTTTAATGTGACTTTATTTTATTTTTTTAATCTGACACCGAATGAGTCATGGGTCTGTCGAGATCAAACACTATATATGTAACTCGGATGCTTACTCCCATAACTGGGAAATATTTACTCCAACAATTCTAAAGAGAAAACTGATCACACATGCTTATATTTTAACGTGACTTAATTATTTAATCTATCCAAAATACAAATGGTTTTGTGTATAGTATTGACTATTGAAGATTAAAAATCTCCTAATGTGATATGGAAAAAATAATAGCAATGAAAGTTGCATGGCTTTTGTATTTAATAACAGGTGGGAGCCAAACAGATTCTTTGAATTTGAATAAAGTATGTACTTGTTGTGGTGACAAGTGAGAACATATATAATTATAAATACTACTAAGATTAGGTCGAAAGAGATGGTGAGATTATTGCTTTCAAGAGGCTAATGATTGATGATGATTGGGGAGCAAACCCTTAACGAAAGCAATTAGCTGAGAAGTGCTAATCCATGAATTTAAAATTTTACATTTTGGGTGTGTGCAAACGTAGACTCCAAACTTAAAATTGGAAAGAAAAAAAAATTGTTATTTGTTTTCTCTTATCAATATTTAGCTATCAAATTAATTACTACTATTAAAAGAAGAAGAAGAAGAAGAAGAAGATGAAGTTATTTGTGTAATGAGTAGGGTTGGATTTAGTACCGTCTGATTATGATATCAAAAGACGAGTGATATGACTGTCACACTTATATGGCTGAGGTTGTGAATTCGAGTTATGTTCTCATGTCCCATCTCAAAACTCTCAATTAATTGTAATACATGTAGAACTCCTGTAAATTAATCTCCTATAAATTAATAACTTTTCTATATTAATAAAAAAAATCCCGGTCCCGATTTGGGAAAGTGTAAAAAATTAATAAACTCCTCTGTTGTAATAATTAATAATTTCTTTTTGAAACTAAGTGTAAAATTTCGGTCTCAACTATCGCATAAATTAATAATTTCATAAAAGTATAAAATATATTACATAATATTCGAGAACTAAAAAAGTACTTCAAGATGTTAATTTGCACAAGACCACCATGTTTGATATTTTTGATTTCATCATTCATCTTTTGAATTGTCCTCAAGAAGTTATTGTGATCACTTACTTATTGTAGCAAAGATGTTTAACTAAATTTAGCATTTGAAGAGGAAATTTCCTTAACAAGTTTTTCCTAGACAAGGAATCTTGCAAAAAAAAAAAAAAAATCCCTAAATAAGAAAACCGACTAAACAATTGAATTTCGGTAAGGAATCTTCCATAAACAAGAAATCCGACTTCTACACGTTTTCTAAGACAAAATAACATTTTACAAGATAAAACCCTTTTAAATTAATAGCCCCTCTAAATTAATACTCAAGGATGGATCCCGATAATATAAATATAAAGGGGTTCTACTGTACTTTAAAAAATAAAAATTATACAAACCAAATGTGATTTAAGTGAAAGATGTTGTTGGTCTTTAGTGTTGGACCTGTTGGTATTCCAAAATTCAATAGAGAGGAACAAAATCATGGTTTGATTTTGGATCCATTTATATGCAACTACTACTATAATCTCTAGCCCAGTTCATATAATTATTCGATGAGTCGAAATCCACACCACTCAAATATTGGACCTAATAACATGCTCTTTGGAAATGTCAGGCTTCAAAAGAGTGTCACTGTCACTTGTGTAGTTGTGTGTATACAAAACTGAAAATATTGTTTAGTGTTTACCAAGAAAACAAAAAGGGGTGTTTTAGAATATGAATGAGGTGCATTTTACATATTTTAATAAAACCCAATTGGAGTCCACTTTTATGCTCCCATATATTGGACTCAATGGTCCAAGTCCAACAACATTTTACTGCATTTGTATGTTATTAACACAGTTCCAATATTGTCATCTACACAAGGATACGATAAACTAGGGATGGGCATTCGGGGAATGGGGATGGATATAGGTCCCCCCATCACCATCCCTAAATATAAAATAAAATCCATTACAAATTCAAAAGATGTATATATACTTAGTAAAATAGAAGAATAAAAATATTTTAAAAATATATATATGTGTGTGTATATATATATATATAATGTTTGGGGAAATTGGGGAAACGGGAATAAGGGCACCTCCCCCCATCCCTATCCCCATTTTAATTTGGGGATAAAAATCATCCCCATCCCCCCACCCCCATATTTCCCCAATTTTCCTAAAAAATTCTCCCCCTAATAGGGATAGGGATGTAGGGATTTAGATTCCCGGCGATAAACGCTCATCCCTACAATAAACCAAATAAGACAACACCTCCTCGGAGGTCGCTACTTGAATTTGTCATTTTGCTAGCATACAAATTAAAATTACACTTGGCGTAGCCAAATAGACAAGTGTCATTTAAAACCTACACTTCAAATGACAACCGCGAATTAGAAATCAAGTTATATAAGTGCTCAAACAGATAAAATCGGGACAAATCGATCATATGGTGAGGCTTTTCATAAATAAGTGAGTTATTGAGACCTGAAGAGTGAATGCCAATGTCATTAGTTAGCCAATCTAACCTCCTTATTCCCATTGGTTTCGGTAGATATGTAAGGATACGGATAATATCATAACGTAAAATCCAACGCTTATGTTTGGATGTCGAACTTAGATCAAATCCATCATCTAATATATAACTATTGCAATTTTGAATGTTGGAGAAATGGGATATAATTCAAACATATATATGTTAGAGAGATTGTAATATTTTTAATATTCAATGGGTGCAAGCATCAAATATATTTGTTCTATGAACAGATGTAAATCTACAGACTTGTCTGATTGATGTACAGACACAAGTCTGAAAATGTACAATTAACAGACTTGTTTGTTAATGAACAGACATAAAAGGTTCGTTTATAAATATATACAAAATTATCCAAATCAAATCAATTAAGTTTCTACTTTCAGTTTCACAAAGTGTTCTAAGAAATTCTACAGAATTGTTATTTGTAGTCTTTCAAGGATTTGTTGTATCTTGGAGGTAATTTGCCTTTGAACCCGTTAGCAAACAATTGAGTGGGGGCAAATAAGACCTTAAGGAAAGTAATTCCTTACGCCTCAAATACATCTTTCGTTCCACCAAAATTTATTCAACAATATATACTTATTAATATGGGTGTAAGAAGCATACTATTAATGGTTAGTTTGGTATTACTTTTGAAAAGTTAAAATTAGATTATTTTATAATTTTGACATAAAATGATGTTTGGTAAAACTTCCAAAAATGATTAATTGATAATCTAGCTAGTTTTGGCAGTGATTTTGAGAAGTAGGTAGGGGGTTACTTTTTAAAAGTGATTATGGAATAATCTATTTCATCATTTAATGTATCTTTTAAAATATTATTATTATCTTTAGTAAATCAAGTTAAAATCATTTATATATCTTATTTCATCTCAAAATTAAATATTTTATTTAAATATTGATTTGATTTATAAAATCTTTTAAAAATATTTTTATTGTTCTCAGAGAATTTTTTTTTTCCTTCTACTTAAATATTGATTTAATATATATAATTAATGAAAAAAATTGAAATAGGATCCTAAACTCATATATATTATATTCATTGTAACTAATCTCAGCACTTTTGCAATAAAATTACCGAACATATATACAGTAGTTTTAAAACTACAATTAACTAAGCATTTGTTGGTTAACTTCACAATTAATTATTCTTTCAACACGGCTAACAGTGATTATTATAAAAGTTACAGCAATACCAAACTGGCCCTAAGTCAACCTCATCATCTTATGTAAACTATATAGTCTATGCGTAACGTTAATATAACCTCAACCATATGTTAATATGTTATACGATAAAATTAAATAAACAAAGAAGAGAGAAAGATAAAGATAAAAGAAACAAAGCTATCAAAGAAGCTGGAAATTCCACTCAATCATGTAGAAGTCTAGTCTATCATTTATATGATTTGAATTATTGGTTTGAAAAATTGTCTTGAAGAAGCATCATTAGAAGCTTTGTCACTTAACATGAAATTTCCCAACACAAATTAATTTTGGATCAGAATCTTAATATGAACTCAACCACCACGATTGATCTTGTCTGTTTAGACCAATTTTCTCCACTAAAAACCATAAAACCATCACTTTAATTAGGACAATGAGTCAATGACAAACCCATTTAGTCTACACTCTATCGAGTGCACATCCCACTATTGTATTTCAATCGTTTTCTTCTTCACCACCACACTTGGTTGATACACCAACCACTTATTTACAAACTCACTTCAATTATTCAATATAAAATAAAATAAAACACATCATTTTTTTCCCTCAATTAGTTTAGAGATTCAATATAATGAACGGGTTAATGTTGTAATCTGAATATCAATATCTAGAATATCGAAAATAAAACTCTCACACACGATAAAATGAGCACAGTAAGACTCGAACCTTTACGAATTGCTTCTTCAAATAAACAAATTAACCAACCAATAAAAAAATTAAAATCATAATTTATAGACTTTCGGTGAGAGAGGTCAATATGTCTTTGGCAACTTAACTCCAACACAAATACACAATTTTCTTCATCTCTGCCAACCGTTTGATCACTTTTCTTCTCTGCCTTTGACTTTGGTGTTTATATACACACTCTATAGAAGCTTCAATTTAACGATTTAATTATTATTTTTATCTAATTAATAATACCAACACACCATAAATAAATAAATAAAAATGATCATCAATCATGGAAAAGAGTACTAAAAATTACTACGTACAGTACGTACATGCGGGCACAGCTTATCAAAACTCAAAAGTAAATCGTACGGTGCAGATTTTTTTATTTCAAACTTTGTATATATATCTGACAAGAACTGTAGAAGTCTCCAATAAACAAAGGCACCCGTGAGTCTCGTTGGGGATGGACTTTGAAGTTTAATATATTATTAGAGTGTGAAGAAGGGACATTACGTAACGTGTGAGTCTCTGCAGTTGAATTTCTGGGTGGTGGTGGTGGTGTCACGTCTGTCTCTTTCCACATTTTTATTATTATTATTATTATTATTATCATTTTAATTTTGAAATTGGATTGACTTGTGTGATCGATAAGATAATCTTTAGTGTACCGGGTGGTGCAACTGATCACCGAGGATGAGACATATGAGTTTTAATGATGCCCTGAAGCTTTTCTTGTGATCACAAAAGAGGGTTGAGATTGAGGGCCGTGTCGTATTAATTCACGTGTTTTTTTTCTACAACGTCTATTAATACAAAACCAAGTAATTTTTTGAAAGCTTTCGTCATTAGATAGGATTCGAATCGTTAACCTAAAAGTTATTTGCCTAAACCCCAAACTTGTCTATCTACCGGTTGAGTTACGCCCATGTTGGTAAAAATTGTAGAATAGTGCTTCTCTTAATCTAGGACCGGGTATTTTTTTAAAAGCTTTCGCCATTTGTAGGATTCGAGCCGCAGACCTAGGAGTAGAGGTGGCACGGTTCCGGTCCGGTTCCGGTTTCGATTTCGGTTCGGAATCGGCGGTTCCGGTTCCACGGTTTAGTGGAACCGGCGGTTTTGAACCGGATTTTTTTTTTTTTTTTTTTTTTAATAAACAAAAAAAAAAATCTTTCTAAGTTCTAACTTGTAACTTATAAGTTGTAGATTGTAATTGAATAAAATAAAATATATAAATGACAAATTACAAAATAAAATTCATTGAGTTCATAAGTTCATTGGATGTTGGAAGTTAGATCATCGTCATCCGACTATCCGAGTATCCAACCGAAAATAAAATAAAATAAACAAATGACAAATTACAAAATTAAATTAAAATAAAAGTAAACAAAGTTACAATTTACATTTCATTGGGTATTTGGAAATTGAGTCACCCAAATTTCAAAAATAACATAAAATAAATAAATGACAAATTACAAAATTAAATTAAAATAAAATAAAACTAAAAAAAAAAAGTAAAGTTATTAGCCTTGCACTTAATTTTTACCACAATTAAGTTGCCTACGTATCCTCTTAGGGGGGGGGGGGGGGGGGGGGGGGGGGGGGGGGGTTTAGAGGAATCAAATGCCACGTAGTTCTCATACCTTTTATTACAGATTTACAGATTTATGGTTCCGCTGCTCAGCTTGCTCCAGAGCCTTCGCCCGCTTCGGGTTCGTCTTCTTTAAAGAAATCATATGTTGGCTCTTGTTGGAGCTCTTGTTGTCTATATTCTGCTTTTGTCCAATCGTCAACACAAACCTGTATTTGTAGTGCTTTTGGAGTCAAACACGAACGTTTTTCATCCAAAATATTCCCCCCGGCGCTGAACTCTTGTTCCACCGCCACAGTAGAAACCGGTGTTGAAAAAATATTTTTGGCTATCATAGCCATAATTGGATAGTACTTTGTAGCGTCACTCCAATATTTTAAGAGTTCAAATTCTTCAGGAAAGTCACAAGAAGAAGCTAGATAAGATTCAAGCTCGGCATGCGAATCGGAGCTTGATGAAGAACATCTTGGTTTTTTGTTTTTTTTGGAGAACATACTATACCCTAAATTCATAAATCCAGAGGAAGATGATGGAGGCTGAGATGCAGTTTTGGTTCGTGTAACATCTACGTTCGGAGTACCGGATCCATAAAATGTAACATATTCATCATATAAATCATACAATAATTTCTTAACTCTATCACAACATGCTTCAACATCATATTCAATATTTAAACCATCTTTGCCATAATAACCCTCTAGATAATAAGACAAAGATTGTAATTTGTGTCGTGGATCAAAAACCATACCAATCAAATAAATGTTTGGAAAATCCGTATAATAATTTAACCATTTTTGCTTCATAGCACTAACGGCTTCCTTTATTGCTGGGTCAGATTCACAATACAAAAATGCACCAGCAATATTTATACTCTCAATAACAAATAAATGTGTTGTAGGAAAATAAATTTTAGAAAAATTTTTGTAGCATTATAAAAAACTTTTAACAAATTGAAAACATTGTAACAAGCATCCCAATGAGCTTCAAAAAGTTGAATGTTAGGAACATGAAATTGAATAAAAGAAACTAATAAATCCCTATACTCATAACTTTGAGCAAGCAATTTATAAGTAGAATTCCAACGTGTTGGAACATCACGAGCAAATTTAATGGCACGTCTACCATTTTGTTTACAATATCTTGCCCATGCTTTCATTGTAGAAGGATTTCTCCATAAAAACATTAGGGCTTTTTTAATAGGTTCAATAAAACATTGAAGAGTTTCTAATCCTTTTTGAACACATATATTTAAAACATGGCATGCACATCTTTGATGAAAAAATGTACCACCAAGAAAGGGTTTGCATAAATCAATTAAAAGTGGAATAGCAGCGGTATTGGCAGAAGCATTATCAAAACCAATTGCAAAAATTTTGTTTTTAATATTATACTCTGAAAAAATAATTCTAAGCTGTCTAAAAATATTTTGAGCATTGTGTGAATCATCAAAAACTCTAAAAGCAAGAATTCTTTTTTGGATTGTCCATGCATTATCCATAAAATGGCAAGTGACACCCAAGTATGAATGCGTTTGCCAATGGTCAGTCCATATGTCGGCACATATGGTAACACGACCATTATATTTTTCAAAATATTTTTCTAACTTTTTTTTGTCTCTCACATAAATCTTTTCAAGTGTTTGTGTGCGCGTGGATCTAGGGACACGGCATGCAGCAGGGTTTAATGCTCGTCGACAATAGTTAATAAAGCCAATCCTCTCACCAAAACTGAATGATAAATGTTCTACTGCTACCATCCTAGCTAATTCTTCTCTATTTTGTTCATCATTATAACGAAATAATTGTTGGTTAGGAGTAGCGTACCTGGGAATTTGTGTTTGTGACCTCATTCTGATCACTGCTTCTAGATGTTTGGCTTCAATATGCTTCCAATAAGTGTCATATCCTCCGGATCTGCTCCATTTATATACTTTGTTGCAGTAATTGCAAGCTACTGTAATGCTTCCATCTTCACTCCTAATTTTCTTCATATGTTTGACGAAGAGATCAGATTTGCTCTGCTTCTGTATCAAATCTTCCTCCCTTTCTAGATCCACTTCCGGTGTATCAAATCCATAATCCGGAGGTGTATCAATATCAAGCATATTTTCTGACTGGCTTGTCAAATTGGGGGTGTTGTCATTGGGATCAGATTCAGAAATTATTAGAGGGGGAGTAGGACAGTTTAGGCCTAGGTCTTCAGCATAGGCCCGACGTTGCAGATATTCGTGATAGGTGGAGTCGTTATGACCGAGATTATCGACCATAGCACCCTTACCTTTCATCGAAATCGAACGCCTAGGACCTTCACGGCCGTGACCCCTTCCACTTCCACTTGCCATTTAAAATAAATTTGGGAGACAATTGGAAACTTAGAACTTAGAAGAATAATTGACTAATTGGAAATTAAATAAATTGGAAATAAGATAAATTGCAAATAAAATAAATTGGAAATAAAATAAATTGAAAATAAAATAAATTACAAATAAAATAAATTGGATATAAAATTAATTGAAAATAAAATATATTGGATATAAAATTAATTGAAAATAAAATATATTGGAATTTGGAAATAAAATAAATTGCAAATAAAATAAATTGGATATAAAATTAATTGAAAATAAAATAAATTGACAATAAAATAAATTGGAGATTTGAGAGACTTATCACTTGAGACTTGAGAGTTGAGAGTGTTGGAGAGAAATTAGAGAGAATTGAGAAGAAATTGGTGTGAGGAAAATGAAAGGGGGGGGGGGGGGGGGGGGGGGGGGGGGGGGGGGTTATTTATAGAAAAGAAAAAAAAAAAAAAAAAAAATTGAAAAGAGGGTAGCCGTTGGACCCAACGGCCTGCTGACGTCAGCCGACCGTTGGGCTCCAACGGCACCCAACCAAAAAATAAATAAATAAATAAATAAATAATATTTTTTTATTCGTGGAACCGCCGGTTCGAACCGGAACCGGAACCGTCGGTTCCAATCCGGTTCGAACCGGCGGTTCCAATCCGGTTCGAACCGGCGGTTCGAACCAACTAACGAACCGGAACCGGAACCGGTCCACCCGGTTCCGGTTCAGGTTCCGGTTCCGGTTCCGGTTTTTCCGGTTTCGGTTCCGACGGTTCCAACTGGAACCGTGCCAGGTCTACCTAGGAGTCATTTGTCCAAACCGCAAGATCATCTATCTACCAGTTAAGCTATGCCATGTTGGCAATTGATTCACGTGTTTTACATACACAAATATATTTGTTATTTCTTACTTTCCCGACGAGATTTTTATTTTTTTATAAAACTTTAAATATTTATGATTAGTAACTATTAGACCCAAAATGGTAGGTGGATAGAAAAATATATATGAAACCCAGCCGGGTCTGAAACAATGTTAGTTAGTAATCATCGGACCCAAAAGTTTAAACCGATAGAACATTCTAATATTAAGAGTCAAAAACATTTGGGAGAAAATTTTCCCGACGTACACTGTACGTCTATACTTGAACTAAAATATGGTGTGTGTGTGGTTTGATTTGTTATCTACGCGTTTCAATGATTTGATTGATGAATTTTGAAGAATTTCTTTTTAGTAAACACTTTCATGATTCATATAGATTGTAGCTGAAATCGACAATGTGACGAGAAACAAAGTAATAGGTTGAAATTATAAGTTGGTATAAAGTGTCAACACTGTTAAATACATATCATGACAAATAGAAGTTGATTTTAGTCATGAAATGTTCTCCGACGACAACGAAGGAAAGGTACCCGAGGTGGAAAAAAAACACAAGAAAAAAGAGACCAACTAGGCAACTAGTGGAATTTTATTTTTTTATTTTTTCTTATTTTTTGAAACCTTCTAGTAGAAAAACACGATTTGAAACTTAAGCAAACTTTTTACTTGATTTTCTTAAACTCTTACCATAAATTTCAGGTTGTGGAGAAGAACACGATTCGAACATACAATTTGATATTGTAAGTGTGAGTATACCACCAGAGCAACTTTATATGTCTATTTTAATATATAGGCTAATTGGTATGGATACCCCCTAAACTATACCTGAATTTGTACCTTACCCCCTATATTTTTTTTTTCGGCAATAAAACCTATGAACTATCATAAATTCGCAATGGCTAATGAAAACTTGATTTCGTTTAGGGAAAATTACACTAAGTTCCCCTGATTATTTATATAATTTAATGCAATTATATAAATAATCAGGGGAACTTAGTGTAATATTCCCCTAAGTTCCGTTAGCCATTGCGAATTTATGATAGTTCAGGGGGTTTACTGCCGAAAAAAAAGAGTATAGGAGGTAAGATGTAAATTCGGGTATAGTTCAGGGGGTATCCGTGCCAATTAGCCTAAAAAATATTATAATATTAATATTTATAGGGTTAGGCTAAACCAACTTAAATTTGTGATTTAAAATTTTGATTTTAATATTTAAAGTCTCAACAACCCATTTGTTTTTAATTAAAGGGTTGTAAATGCATTTAAATCTCAACTATTTGATTAAGAGCATATTAGAGCATATTCAAAAGACTATTCTATTTTCACTCTTCAAATGTCTATTTGTTTACCTATGTGGTAATTTGAAGAGTGAAAAAAGAGAAGCCCTTCCAAAAGACTCTTCAATTATAAATAGGTTTATATTATTTTAATGAAAGCACTCAAATTCCTCCCCCCAACAAATCTAATTACCCTCCAATTTTTTTTAAGTTAAAAATAATAAAATATTCAATATTTTTAAATATCTAGATAAGACCTTTCTAATGGTATAATTTTTATGATAATAAAATTTATATATTAAAATTTATTATATATTAATTGAATTTAATTAAAAAGATAAAAAGATATAAATGTCAAATATTAATGATGATTTGATATAAAAAATAATATAATAATAATTGAAGAGGAAGAAGTTGCTCTTCAATATTGAAGAGAGAGAAGTAAAATCTTATTTGAAGAGTCTGTTTGAGCTAAATATACTGATGTTGCTTGTTTGACTTTAACAAATATCTCATTTGAAAAGCCTTTTGGTGATGCACTTAGTGGTTAAGATGTTGAAGTTAAAATTTTAAGCTATAAATTTAAGTTGGTTTAACTTGGCTTTTATTTTTAGAATAATGCTTAGGTACTGATCAGTCAGTACCCAAAATACTGACCTACAAATGGAAGTGTAGCACGTGGCCTAATTTATTAGATAAATGTAAAAATTTAAAGAAAAAATACCACATGCTACACTCCTACTGGTGGGTCAGTATTTTGACAACCACCTACACAAAGTGGGACAACACCCATATTTTTAAATGGGCCAAGGAAAATTTACGTAATTCTATATACACACTAGATCTTGAACCTTGGTGGTGGGGGGTTCCCAAAGAAAGGCCCACCACTAAAGCAAGGGACGATGTGTTATTCTTATTTATATACCTGTCTTGTAATAGTATATAAAATATAATAATACTGTAAATAAATGAAATAAATAATAATAGAGAAAATGCACAAACTAAAGTCAACTGTATCATGCGGCACCAACCTGGGCTTTGTTTTCTTGTTCTTAAAAATTATTAATAAGGTCAATTAACAAATAAGTCCCAGAATGTTTGTTTAATTTTAAATAATTTGTAATTGTTTTTGTTTTCAATCAATTGGCCTCCTTTTTTTTTTTAGAAGTATTAAACAAGTGCATGCATTTTAAAAGGGATTAAATTAGTCATTTTCTGATTTTCACATCCAACCATTATCAAATATAAGTAAATAATATTTAAATTCTAATATGTTATTCTTGTAGAGAATTTGAATTAAAATATAATTTTTATTCATACAATAGTTAAATTTAATTAACGAAAGTCAGTAAAAAAAGACCAATTTTGTATTAGTGAAAAATGATGACTAATTTGATAAAAAAAACAAAAACATCACAAACTAATTAAAATTAAAAACAAAGACATGGACTTATTTGTTAATTACACTGTTTATATTTTATAATGAAACCTAATTTTAAATCAAACGGCTTGTGACAAATCTTTGACCTGATCTACACCCATTTATGTTGTCCGACGTCAGAAAAAGACCAGTTTTACCTTCCTGGACCCCGCATCTGAGAGAGCAGGTCAATCTCATTTTATATTATTAATATATATATATTTGACGGAAGGAAATGATTTAGAAAATATCGTAGCACGTCGGATGAATAAGTTTAAGTCATCTATCTCTAATGATCATCTTTGATAATGTTGTTTGATATCTATTGGTCCGGATAGATTAGTTAATTAGTTTAATTCATGTTTTTTTTACATTCGGTTGAGGTCTATGTGTCTATTTGGATTACCGTTTTACGGTATATACGCCCATTTGCTTTCGTTTTTCTTTTCTCTCTCCTATTCCTCCTTTTATTTTTATATATGGGGTTTTTCAACTTATGATCGTATGTGATGTTTTTTCTCTCCAAATTAGTTTGATTTTACCTAAATGGTCTTTTTATTTTTACAGTGCGTATTTTACACCGGTGCTGCTGGGACTTGTGAGTTGATATTCAAACCGTAGATATACTAGTTGATCTCGGCTAATCCAGATAGAACCTAAACCCGATCGTTTTGTGTCGAAATTTATTGTAATATTCTATATAAAAAATAAAATAAAATAAAAAATACAGCTTTTTTATACTTACTTATACTGTAGCCTAGACTTAGAAATAAATGAAAACAAATATAAATAAACAAATATGTGGGTTTGCTTTGCATCTTATTCGTACCTACATTGGGACGGCAAAGGCTAAGATGACAGGTCAGTGACCTAATTGCCCAATTGTCTTTCTTTTTCATAGCCCCTAAATAATGCCATTTATTTTGACCAGACTCATAGACATAGACTCACTCACCTTTATCAACAACTCAACTTCTTCTTCTTCTTCTTCATGTTGTGACTTGTGAATTTGAAGAAAAATAAAAATGGCTGTGGAGCTCATCATGGGTTATAGAAACAACAGTTTCGCTTCCAAAATCGAAGACCACGCAGTCCAAGAAGCAGCGTCTGGTCTCGAAAGCATCGAAAAGCTCATTAAATTGCTCTCACAACAACAGCAAACTCGTCACGAAAAGTCAAATCACCACCACCACCACAACCAATCGTCGTCGTTGACGACGTTGCCGTCTTCTTCTTCTTCTTCTTCAAGACCCTCCTCCATAGATTTGGATATGGACTACAAATCTGTAGCTGACGTGGCAGTTTCCAAGTTCAAAAGAGTGATCTCTCTTCTGGGTCGAACCAGAACTGGCCACGCTCGTTTTAGAAGAGCTCCGGTGGCGGCTCCGCCGTCAAATCCTCCTCTGCTGCTTCCAAACCAGAACCCAGAAAACAACAATAACAAAGTTGGCGACACTAAAATCTATTACGCGACGCCGATCCAGCAGATTCCACCTGCTCTGAAAAACTCGTCAACTACCATCAATTTCTCGTACTCTGGTAATAATAATAACAATTCATTCATGTCTTCGTTGACCGGTGACACAGAGAGCAAGCAACAGCAGTCAACATCATCAGCTTTTCAGATCACGAATTTGTCTCAAGTTTCTTCAGCTGGGAAGCCACCTCTGTCTTCGTCTTCTTTAAAGAGAAAGTCATGTACCTCCGACAACTTGGGTTCCGGCAAGTGTGCTGCAGCTTCCGGTCGCTGCCATTGCACCAAAAAAAGGTAACTTTTTTGTTTTCTCTGTTAATATTTTTAATAACATTCGATTTAATATCTATAATTTTGAACTAAATTGTATATCTGATAATTTTTGACAGAAAATTGAGAGTGAAGAGGATAGTTAGAGTTCCGGCAATAAGCTTGAAATTGTCTGATATTCCACCAGATGATTACTCTTGGAGAAAGTACGGACAGAAACCCATCAAAGGATCTCCTCATCCAAGGTAATATATAAATATATAATAACATTTCGGCGCAGGGTTTTCCGTACGGAATTACAAATAGCGAACGGTACTATTTGATTACCGCCGGTAGCTATTGGGAATTACATACGGATAATACTGCATTCGAATATTTTCAATATATACATACAGTAATTTTTTGTGCGGAATTCTAAATAGATAATGGTACTTATTGGATTAACATGGTGGCTATTAAATTACCACCTTTAGCCATTGGGGATTCCGTTTTGATTGATTTTATTGCTCGTTTTGGTCTAGTTTTGACTTGTTATAATTTGAATATTGTGATGATCAACAACGATGAATGTTAATGTTGTGGTGGTGGTTGTGAAAACAGGGGATACTACAAGTGCAGTAGTGTGAGAGGCTGCCCAGCACGTAAACATGTGGAGAGAGCACTGGATGATCCAGCAATGCTAATAGTCACCTACGAAGGAGAACACAACCACTCTCTTGCCATAGCTGATCACTCCTCCAATCTCATTTTAGAGTCTTCTTAGATAACAGAGCTTTCATGTGAACAAATGAAAAAACAAATATCATGATTCATCAGTAGTTGAATAGTAGCAGTAGAGATTAGAAATCTCGAAGGAGATAAAATTAATCAGTGGGGTATTTTTTTTTTTTTTTTTTCCTTGTTCTTTTGGTTCTTCTTTTGATTCCCTGTAAAATTTACTGGGGTTAATCAATTTCCTCCAAGCTTTCTCTTTTCTTGAGCACTGTGTAGTGGAAATCCAATGTGAATTTAAAAAGAAAAAAAAAAAGAGAAAGAAAGTGGAAGATGCTGATGGGTTTGATTTGGTTTTTGCTTTCTCTTTGGTTTTTGTTTCTTGGATGCCTACTTGTTACCTTTTGTTTACGTGACTTAGTTGGACAGTGTTTTCGCTCTCTTTTTCTTTATTTTTTATTATTATTTTTTTGTTGTTGAAACAATTAAAAGAAAATGACCGAGTCAAAGAAGTGGACCGACAGACATGTCGTGTTTTGGATGGTTGACCAAAACGTAAGAGGTTGGAAGTTGCCAGTTAGGACGGATTAATTTATTAAGGTAGGTGTTGGTTATTTGGTTAGACAACACACACGAATACATTATAGGAATTTGTTTAATTTGTTTGTTTTAAATGTATTTGTGTTAGTTTGTTTGGATTCTGGTAATAAGTAGGCAAAATTCGGAGAAGACTACTCTAATTAAATATGGTTGGTCACTTGGTCTAAAATGGTAATCATAGAATATAGTGTACTTATCTCCTTCCTAGCTAAACATGGATTAATTATGGATAATTGATGAGATTTAATTTCAGATCTTCAATTTTTAGACATATAAAGGTTTAGATTTGATGTATTTTAAAGAAAATTATTGATGTTTTAATCTGTTGGAATTTGTTAAGATCAAAACAATACATTCACGATTCGTGTATCTACTGTCATGATCGAAAAAAAGACTGTCAACATATATTTGTATCAAACCATTGATGTGGAAGAAGAGATGCACATCGTCTTAGGAATGCTCATCTCGGTGAGGGGAAAAGAGATTTGAACAAATTTTCTATAGTAGGCACACAATATATAAGTATATTAATACAGATCATCACACTTTTGCCATGTGTATTATTGTGATTGAAGTTATGTTGTTTACATGGTTAAAGTGTGGTGATGTATATGGAATTGTTAACACATGGTTAACACATGACCTAATTTGTGAAGAATGTAAGGAGGTAAATGTAAAAAGTAAAAGAAAAAAGGACATGTGTTACAATTCAATTGGATAGGTTAGTATTTTGGGTGCTTACCGGTCAGCACCTAAGCAAGCACCCAAGCATTATCCAATGTATATTAGACCATCTCCAGTGCATATGTCAATGCTAATGCCAAATTTGGCACGAAATATAGCAAAATGTTATATTTAACATATCATTTTAACATTGTACTCAAATGTAAAATTCTATTTGATATACTATTTTTTATTTTTTAATTATTTAAAATTATAAAAGTTAACAAATACAACAAATGCATTCAATTGATGCATTGAATATTTTCTTAGAATTATTTTCATCTTAATTTTCTCTACCAAGTTTATTAAATTTTTATTATTTAAAATTAAAAAGTCAACAAATACAACTATATTTATTGCTGTGTCAAATTTGGCATGTGCTATTCACTGTGCTAAAATTTGGCACAGTTTATAGCATATGCCAAATTTAGCACAGCTTTTAGCATTGCTTTGGAACATACTTTTTTACTTTGTACTAAATTATAGCATTGATACAGTGATTTAACATTACATTGGAGATGCTCTTAATATGTTATAAATATACCTGTATTATATACTTACAAGGAAAAAAAAGGAAAAAGAAAGGGAGATCCGAATCTATATGTTTGAAACTACTCGTATTTAATCCATGTTATAAGGGAGAAAAAGAGAAGTCAGCAAAAATTGTCTAAAGTTTTTAAAGCTAATCTAGAAGGGTCATTATAGTGGGGTTGGGTATAGTGGAGAAGTCAGTAAGAAAGTCAAAATAGGTGGGTGGGGATTTGATTATATTGTGTTTTGGGGCCTACAAAATGTTGTTGCTTTGCCCTTTGCCTTTGCTTTAACGTCAACATTGATAAGGCAAAGTTTGCAAATGGTCCATAAAGTTTTCCCAATGTTGTCATGTCAATTCATCATTCACACACAAAATGTTACATTGTATGGCCACAAGGAAAATCAATCACACATTTGTCTGCCTCAAATAACACACATGCACTCCCCCCTATGTATAAAATCACCTCCTCCACATGCATTATCACAAATTAGTTGAACCGATTCATTGCTTTAATCATGTGATGATTTAGTTGTATGAATTCCACCTCAAGATTTTTATTGTTGTTGTTCAAGATGCCTGAAAAACCGGATTTAACTACTATACAGTAACTTGTATAATTACGTGGAGTTATTAGATGGAGTATTCAATAAGAAACGACAAATAATTAATCATATAACTAAATAGAATCTATATAATATCTAAACTTTGTCTAGGAATTTTTCTTTCACATCGGTTTACGAGTAACCTTTTAAAGATAAGAAAGTGAGGCTTGATGTACGAAAGTGGACGATAGCTCGTAAGTAGTATTCTCATACATGTCAAACTTTGATGGTTCAATGGATTAAAACGGATAATATCTTATAAGTGACTAACTCATGCATATATTCATTACCCTCCCTCTTATCTAATTTTAAAACTTTTCTGTATTTGAAACATAATACAAACTACCCTTTAAACTTCATCATCATTTTTCTTAAAATCCTTTACAATTTACTCGAAATCTATATACTAGAAAGTCATAGTTGGAAAAATCACAGACGTGTCCATTTGTATCACAATCATGAATCAACAAATCAAACTTTGGAAAAAGATCCCTCACACCCTTTTGACCAATTCAAATTATATATACAACGATGTAACTTGCAACATAACTATTATATTTATTTTGTCAACAATTCCATGTATATAAGGAAGGATTTGTTGGTCCATATAAATAATATTTATGCATGAAGTATGAACTCACATCTTACGTCAACTTGATTGATAATTTAATTCAATTTGTTGTAATATACAATGAACTCAATAAAAACTATAAAAAAATAATATATTTTTTTCAATTTCTTTTTTCTTTTCTTTTTTGGTTCTTGTTTCAAAGGCCACTTTCACTTCATCCACAAGCAGTTGTCAGAGCATGCAAGATTGCAATAGAAATTGTCGTATGTGTTGTTTGTATATATGCATTTGGTGTAGGATTGCACTAAAAGTCACTAATTGAGCTGGAGGATGATCAAGTCAGTCTCTGAGAGTCTGAGACGTTGAAATGACATGCATATGTCCAAAAAAAAAATAAAAATAAAAAAATAGCGTGAATCGTTAAAATAACCATTCTAATTTTGTAAAAAATTAATATTTATAATAAGACTAGTTCTTATAAAACAAAATACCCTTAACAGTTTCTCTCTCATCTTCGTATTATCCCTAACTAGGGTTGCACATTTTCCCCCGGATCCCCGTTTCCCCGCTTCCCCATCCCCATTTGGGGGAAATTTTTTTGGGGGAAAATAGGGAAATGGGGAGGTATGGGGATGAAAATCATCCCCAAATTGAAATGGGGATGGGGATGGGGAGACCCCACCCCATCCCCATTTCCCCATTTTCCCCACTAATATAGTGAAATGGGGATGGGGATAGAGGGAGATACCCCCATCCCCATTTTCCCATTTTCCCTAAAATATTATAAAAAATAATTATATATATATATATATATATATATATATTTTGTAATGTATTTTCTTTGACATTATTTTGTAATGTATATATATTTGACATTATTTTGTAATGTATTTTCTTTTGCATTTGTAATGGAATGTTTTTTTTTTTTTTTTTTTTTTTTTTTTTTTTTTTTTTTTTTTTTTTTTTTTTTTTTTTAAGTTTAATTTGTAATTTTCAACCAAATGAGGAAATAAGGGAATGAGGTAAACGGGGGGAAACGGGGAAAATGGGGAAATGGGGATGGGGATGGGGATGGGGAGACCTCCCCCCATAACCCCCCCATCCCCATTTTCCCCAAATGGGGAAATGGGGAGGGATGGGGAAGGGTTTGAGAAGTGGGGATGGGGATGGGGGGACCTATATCCATCCCCATTTCCCCGATGTGCAACCCTATCCCTAACACTTTCTCTCACATTTGTCCAAAAAAAAAAAAAAATTGACGAGCAAAGTCAACAGTGTTGACTCTGCCTAGCCCGTCCATGATTATACCGTCTAGGAAGACCGATTAGGCTTTCCTCACGGTAGCCAGGTCGGCCTAATGCCTAGGCGTTTGCCTAGGCTGATTACTAGAACAATGGGTTTGATTGCATATTGCATTATTTCGTGATTTATGAACATGAATTACCTAACCATTTCTTCCATGAAAGCCTCGATTGTCGATCTTTTGTGACCTATGCTCAATTTTCCTTGATGTATGTTCATTTTTTCATGATTAATATATTTTCAATAATTTTCCTTGATATATTTTCGAAGGTACATG
The DNA here is from genome assembly GCA_030490815.1 of Acer saccharum. Taxonomy (NCBI): domain Eukaryota; kingdom Viridiplantae; phylum Streptophyta; class Magnoliopsida; order Sapindales; family Sapindaceae; genus Acer; species Acer saccharum. The sequence goes on from CM059868.1 coordinate 2,580,055, forward strand.
TTTTTGTGTCCGTATCTTCGTTTTAACATGGTTGACGTTTGAATCACACCGTCCTCTTATCTGTTGTAGTCAATGTTGTTATCCGATAAAACAGTTTTTGAAAAGCCCACTATTTCTCTCGTTGGTAACATAAAAGCCCAACCCAAGCCCAAAATAGGTTGTTGAGGTCCATACCGGTTCAATCCAACCCGAAAAAAAAACAAAACAAAAACAGGTCAAATCAAGCCCTAACTAGAATCTGATACCGGTTCAAATTCACGCACAATCTAAAACCCTAACCATCAACAGCGGCGATGGGTTGTTGTTGTGGCTCTCCTCCCGTCGTCCGCTCATGATCTTCAAATCCAAAACCTTAACTCTCTGTTTCTCCTCTCCCAACTCTCGTCCTCTGATATCCAATCTTCTCATGGCCCAAACCCGACCCGTCCATTCGGATCCACCGCCGCCACAACAACAACATGAGCAGCAGCAAGAAGTAGAAGAAGAAAAATCATCTTCTCTGTCTGACACGGCGGCTTTTCGCTTGGAATCGCCTACCCTGTGCTTGACCGGCGAAGCGCGCATAGAGAGAGCATGGTCTCACTGGAATAAGCTGGGTCGACCCAAGTTGATTGTCGCGCCCATGGTTGACAACTCGGAGCTGCCGTTTCGGTTGCTTTGCAGGAAGTACGGTGCCGACGCTGCTTACACGCCAATGCTTCACTCTAGGATTTTCAACGAGACTGAAAAGTATAGAAACGAAGAATTCACTACTTGTAAGGTATTTTTGAGCATTTCTTTTTAGTTATAATTGGTTTTCATGTTTATATTTCTTATTCGTTTACTGTTACCTGCAAAAATACTGTGCTTGCTTCCTTGAGTAGTAGCATTTTGTATTTGTACTTCTTTAAATTACGGATTCAATAAGTTTACATTTTGAGAGAAATTCAATTTGATGTTTTTAGGATTTGTGGGAGTTAGTTTTATTGAATAGTTTGTAACGAAAATTATCTGGTGTGGTGGAATTTCCACACAGTTTTTTCTTAGTTGGGCATTCTTAATAGCTACAAGTGTTAATTCAATAGATACCGGTAGCTATTCAGCTATTGAGAATCCCGCACGTAAAAACGTGCAGGATCCTGTACCTGAAACTCTGAAAGTTACTCAAATTTGTAAGATTTTGGTGTTGCCTGCCTTTCGTTGCGCATGATTAGCAACAGCTGCCATGGTTTATTGGGACTTCAAGAAGAAGAAGTTGCTATTTTGGCTTACCAGTAATGGCGATATCGGGTTCTGTATTGACTGTAGGTAGCCTCTTGTTTGTTGTAGATAAAATTAGGTTAGTGATAAGCATATATTGTAGGAAGACAACATTGTTAAGATATTTGGTTCCATTTACAATTGGCTTCTCATGGTTTCAATTGTTGTGAATATTTGCAGGAGGATCGTCCATTATTTGTTCAATTTTGTGCCAATGATCCAGACATTTTATTGGATGCTGCACGGAGAGTGGAACCTTACTGTGACTATGTTGACATTAATTTCGGGTAATGTCCTCTTGTGTGTTTATAGTTAATTTTTTCTTGATTTGATCGTACTTAGTTTTCAATAAAGAAGTCGAAAAATGTTTGCATATTTAACTGGGAACAAATTCACATATTCTTAGTAAGTTCATTTTGGACACAAGGCTCAAAAGAGACTTTTCATATTGTCACCGGCTCACTGCTCATCCTGTGACGAACCCATGACGAAAATGTCATGTCAGATACTAAATTTTGAACGGCCCTTTAATCGAAAGTCTCTATTTATGTCTCTGGATTGTTTGCAGGTGTCCTCAGCGTATTGCTAGGCGAGGTAACTATGGAGCTTTCTTGATGGATAAACTTCCTGTTGTAAAATCACTAGTGGAAAAATTGGCTATGAACCTTCATGTCCCTGTCTCGTGTAAAATCCGTGTCTTTCCTAAGTTAGAAGATACACTCAGTTATGCTAAGATGCTAGAGGATGCTGGTTGCTCTCTTTTGGCTGTCCATGGCCGAACAAGGGATGAAAAAGATGGTAAAAAATTCCGAGCTGATTGGAATGCCATCAAGGCTGTTAAAAATGCTCTCAGAATTCCGGTTCTTGCCAATGGGAATGTACGACACATGGATGATGTTCAGAATTGTTTGGAAGAGACTGGTTGTGATGGGGTGCTTTCAGCTGAGTCTCTCCTCGAGAATCCTGCTCTCTTTGCTGGATTTCGCACTGCCGAATGGAGTGAAGAAAGCACTAAAGATGGAAATCTTGACCAAGCACATCTGCTTGTGGAATATTTGAAGCTTTGTGAAAAATACCCTGTGCCCTGGAGAATGATCCGTTCTCATGTGCACAAACTGTTGGGTGAGTGGTTCAGGATTCATCCGAGTATCAGAGAGGAACTGAATGCACAGTCAATACTGACATTCGAATTTCTCTATGGTATCGTAAATCGACTTAGAGAGCAAGGTGTAAGAATTCCGCTTTATCAGAAGGATACTCATGTGATGGAAATTCCAGCAGACGGATTGGCTTCTTTGCAGGCGCCGACAGCATCGTCTTAGGCAAAGCTTGAGCCTGCTATAGGTTTTTTAGCCGGCTGTGCCACTTTTTACCTTTGAAAAATATCACAATTATTTTGGTGGTGCAATTTTAGCAATTTGATATATAATTTAGGAAGAAGGTGCAAATGCGCACCTTTTTCGCTAATTGTTGTATTTGAATTCGATTCTTTATAGAGATTGAATATTCTTTCTTGTATGTTTAAATTAACATACAAGAATTTTGGTCCGTAACTTCTTGTTTTTTGCCTTTCAGTGGAAGATGAGAACTTAATGAAAAAATCTTATAACAATTTCAATAATAGTATCAATTTTTATTTTTTTCAAGCAATCCAACTTCCAACATTTGATTAATACAAGGTTGTACACTTGTTTGTGTTTACAAGAGTCATGGGTTCACGAAGTTAGTTGTAACTTTACTTACTAGATGTTGTCCATAAACAGCTTTGCCAAACTTTGCAGTTCCTCCAGTCCTCTGTACACAAATATCCAGAGGCTCCACTGCTGCATCGAAGTTTGTCTGCTTATGCATCCAAAACATATATGTATGTGAAGGACTATTCCAGTTAAGAAGACGATAGAGGAGATCAAAATAGAGACATATATATATATATATATATATATATATATATATATATATATAGGCTAACCTCGTAAAAGTAAGCTACGCAGACCCGATATTTTGGAGAATTGTTGATAACTCGATGTAGAGTTGACTCGTACAAACCATTGGAAAATAACTGCAGGTACTCGATGATTACGAGAATTATTCATTAAATAGCAAGAGAAACAATGGATTCAAGGAAAGAAATTTCGAAGAAAATCGTCTACCTTCAACATGTCACCAATGTTGCAGACAAATGCTCCAGGTATAGGAGGAGCAAATATCCATTCCCCAGACAGGTTTCTCACCTTCAACAAGTTTATTGACAATTACGTCAGACAATGTAGATTTCCATACACAAGTCTACCGATAACCATGAAGATGCCTAAACTGACTTAAAAATCTCAGATTTCCATACACAAATTCAGAAAATTAACAAATCACTAGTGCTTGTGAAGTAGCTCCTAGCATGAGAACTGGACTCTTTAAATCATGTTGACGCCAAAATAAGGATGAAGTGAAGAGATATTTGTTATGCTACTTATGTCATATAGTAGAAAGTAGAACTACACCTGTAGTGCAGTTATATCATCATCTTGATTAACCAATGTCAGCAAACCTGTTATGCAACATTGCACGAAAACATAAATTAATTATTAGATTTTCTAAGGCCATTTATAAACCAAAGTTTATGAATCTTTACCATAATCGGTGTGAGCTCCGCTGAAATTTTATGGCCGCAATATGGACAGAGGAAAACATGAATGAAAAGACATTTAGATATGACTAACTTGGTTGTAAAATATAAAGTGAAAAAGCTAAATGGCAGCATTATGGCAATACCATCCAATATCATTTTCTGGCTGCACTTGGCCATTGGCGATGGATACACCTGGATAACCAATTATACGTACAACCCAAAATGGATCTCCTGCTCTTTCACCTTCAAATTCATATGGTGACCCACCCAATGCTAGAGCAATCCCCCGCATAATGTTCCTTGAGAGGTCTAATAGCAACAAGAATTTAAAAGAAGCAATGAGATTCTCCGCTAGATGAAAATAAATAAATAAATAAATAAAAAAACCTTAAAATAGCATAATCCTGCTATACAAGCATGCCTGTGCAAAGGCTGATGTACTCCTCCATCAATGATTTAAAGTTGGGAGGATTAAGCGGCCTGCCAAAAGAACCATAGGAAGTTATTAGTATTTTCAGAACCCCAAGCCATCCAATCGAAAGCTAAGGAAAAAAAAAAAAAAAGCCTACACTGAATTTTAATGCTTCAAAATCAGCAATCAGATGACTGAATATGATTTTTGGTATCATGGTGCCAAATAAATTAGCAAGTCAACCAACACACTAAGCAACACAAAGACAAGTTGAGAACTGGGGGTTGAAATTCTTGACACTGGTAATCTGTTTAAAATTCTTTAATGACAATTTATAAAAAAAAAAAAATTAGGTGTCTTCAGTGACCAACTTAGAGGATTAGCAGACCCCATATAGATTCTGGTGCATCAATAGATGAGCACAAAGTTACCAGGTTAACGCTTACGATGGTCAACTAGATTAGCATATCTCTTAACAACTAGGCATGCCAGAAAAGAAATATGTAATCAAGATTATCAGATTTGATAAAATTTGGAATATATATCTGGTCAAGAAAACACTAATGTCCACATACCATTGGTTACATCCTTCCATAGGCTTACCGAGCGATCCATACATCTCCTGTTTAATTTCTTTATAGCACTGTTACCCAACGAAGAAAAATATGAAAACATTAGAGGGTGAGGAAAAAAAAAAAAAAAACTAAATCTAGCAGTAGCAGTAGCAATGAACACAATGGCGGCAGTGATTGCCATACCATAAAGGAGACATTATCGTTCTATGTGTATACATGTTGAAAGTAACACCATAGCCAGCGATTTAATAAGACAAGATTCAAGGCAAACATTTGCATAAACGAGACAGTATACGCAAATGCATACATATACATTATAGAAAAAGGTCCACATAAATACGCAAATGCAATGAGATGGGTTAACATTAAGTACTGATGAAAAGAATTTTCTCTACAACATTGCTTCATTATTTAAAATTGTCTTCAAATGATTGCAGCTCTACAATTTCTTATCAAATGACCCTGTATTTAAGTATACTGATAAATAATAAAGAAATTGCAGCAGGACTTACATCTATAGCTTCATGAATATCAGGTATGCCTTTGGTTACATTTTCTCCAATTCTCTGATAACCCCTGCACCAGAAATTTTCACTCTATAATCAGAAATTACATAAATTGAAAATACGTGGCATCCAGCTGAGCAAACCTGTATCCAGCTGCTGGAGTCATCTTGATCTTGAGTTTTTCTTCATATGTAAGATCAAAGAATTCATGTGTAATATGTTTGACCTCATTGATGAGGGACTCAGGAATACCATGGCCTTTCTAGTCATCAATAGCAAGAATCATTGCATATAATTAGAAAATTACCGGTTAATATGATGTGCATTTTTTTTTGGCATTAATTTACATGCATGAAAAATAATTACCACATAGAAGAATCCAGCCTCTCTGCAAGCTTGATCCAATTGTTTAACAACTCTACAAACACCTGGGTCCTCACCCATTTTTGGATCATCACACTTTGCTAGTAGTAGACTAATATCTGTAAAGAGCGAAAATGACCAATAAGACACAATACCAACAAACAAGTCCTTAGCACGTCCCCCTTTAGCTCAAGTCAGACAGAAGGCAAAGATTAGAGTTGGAATCAAATCACGAAAACTTAAAACTAGTAGAACCAAACCATCAAATACACATTTTTTTTTTTTTATCATTAACAATTATTATTATTATTATTTTATGGGGCGAGGGCCATCGCAATGGCCCTCTTTTGCCTCCACTTTGTTCCACTCATATCTCAAGTGGTTAAGTTCTAACATGCACAATTATCGAAAATTATTGACATTTGTGACAATGCGAGGAGTTGTCTGTGTGGAAGTAGATATCTCGCGATTATAGAAGTATATATTCAGGCCATTCATGCTCATCTATTGCATAATCTCGGATTAAGTACCAATGTTTTTATATATATACCAAAAAAAAAAAAAAAAAAACCCTTTTAAGTCGTTGTTCTTCTTACAACTTATTAATCTTCAGATAAATAAACCAAAATTTCCTGGTTTTTAAACGCTAATATAACGAACCTAACTTTTTTTTTTTTTCACTTTTTGAATTCACAATAAAAGTAGTTGCTTCGAATCAAACGAAGATGAAACTTCGATGATCAAAACGACATACATAAAATAAAACCATGAGAGCGAACAAACAGAGTTAGACATGTGTGTGTAAAGACACAGATTTGAAAGAGACAGGAAATTGAACCAGTTTCAAATGAAAAACGATTGTTGCAATTAAAATTCCATAGAAGAATCGAATAATCGTTAAATTGAGAAAGAGAAAGCAATTATATTACCGATGATTGGGATGGATTTGAAGTCAGTGGCCATTTTGATTCTGCTACGACGACGACGATGATTGATGATGAAAATCGCTCTCTAAAGTCCAATCTCTAATTCTCTATCTCTCTCTCTCGTATAAGATCCAAAGATTCTATTTTCTAGATTCTCTTTCAAAATGAATAAGCTCTTTTGAATGGAAGGTGGGGTCCATCATTATCCACTTAAAGACACATGTCAACGTAATACGTGGGCCACGTCATGTGCCGCGGTGGTTAATTATTTATACGTGCCACAGAAATAAAATAAATAATTTACAAGAATTAAAACATTACAGGAAGCTGAGCCTCCTTAAAACACTTGTAATCATGTCTTCTAGATGAAGTACAGATGTTTATTTTATGATGCCATACAATTTCTTGAAAATTAAATTATTCAAATATTCAATAGTGAAAAATGAGCTCGCTAATAGTTTGGAAAAGTTTTTTTAACTTTTCTTGATAAATACTCTCCATAAACCGCTCTCTCGTACTTTGCAGATCCTCCACTCCTCCGTTTACAAATATCCAGAGGCTCCACTGCTGTATCGTAGTTCGTCTGTTTACGCATCGAATATTTATATACGTTGAAGATCATTATGGTTAAACAAGACAATAGAAAAGAAAAATTAAGATATATAAAATTAGTTATTTACTTCGTAAAAATAAACCAAAGAGACCCTATATTTTGGAGAATCGTTGATGACTCGATGCAGAGTTGACTTGTACAAACCATTGGAAAATATCTGCATGCAGCACAAAAAAATAAAAAAAATGAGAATGATCCATTAGATGTAGAGAAAAAGGATATTGGGGACACAGATTTTTTGAGAAAAAAATCATAAAAATTGTTTACCTCGAGCATGTCACTGATGTTGCAAATGAATAATCCAGGTATTGGAGGAACCGGTATCCATTCCCCAGATTGATTTCTTGCCTTAAACAATGAGTAAATAATCCAAATTACATATTTGAAAACAATAAGATGTTGAAGATTAATGCAGAAAATGTTTTAGTACTGATGCTAGATTATGCATTATATCAGGGCTGACCTTCACTATTTAGAGGTTCGGGGCGAAAATTGGGTCCTTTGAGACCTTCCAACCGATATTATTCTGACCGTTTAAGAAGTAGAGTTGCAGCAGTTTTAAAAACTCAACTTTATATCTATTAGCCAGTTTTTCATTGAACTCTAGAGCTCATCTTGTAATATAACATTCAGTTTTCATAAAAAAATTTTAAAAAAATAATAATAATGATCCCCTTGGGCCCGAGGTGGTGTCACTCGATACACTTGTGTTCAGGCCTCAGACTGACACTGCATAATAAGGGAGTGACGATATTTACACCTCTCTAAAACTGTATGTGCATCCCAAATTTATATATTTTTAAAATCCCAACTTTATCCTTATGTTAAATAATAAATTATCAATATTTTAATCAAAAGATATTATAATTTTTATAACTTTTTTTTTTTTTTTGTGAGAAAAGATTAAAAGATCATAGCAACAAACAATGGATTACAAAATAGAGTTGAGTGCATGCATAGACAATGTGGTTAAACTCTCAGTAAATGAATTAGATTTCAAAAATGGGGCTTAACAAATTCTAAAATGTCAGAGTAGTTGATTTAGTTAAATATATAGTTAGTTATTTTCTGGCGTGCTTGCTTGATGCACTGTGTTCTTCAAATCCGATTCCATAAAAACTGGAAATAAACCTGTATCGAGTGAAGTTTAAATCATAAAGCAAGGCCATAGCTTCTACAATATTTATAGGACAACAAAAGGAGAAGCATAAGCAGCCATAACCTCACCCTTGCTGTCTCAAATCACAAATATCAAATAGTGGAGATGAGGCTGTCTAGATTTGAAAAGATGGAGAAGGCTGCTACGTCTTCTATTAAAATGTTAAAGGAGAAGACTTCTGGTGTGGCTAGCTCCTCCCATATTTTTTATCTCAATTTTTCCAAAATTAAAAAAGAAGGGCATATTTGGTAATTTATGGGGTGTGTTTACAAGATATAATATTTTTAAAATATTTAATGGGGTGCACATACAAAAAGGGGTGTACATACGATTTTTTAGGGGTGTAAATATCGATAATCTATATGTGGGTCCCAAAAATAAGTACATTATGATCTGATGAGGTTGGCCCAGTAGTATACGCCCTAGGTTCAATTCAAGTAATGTGGTTACCCCTACCAAATTCTGAATTAATTGTAATAGTTGAAAAAAAAAAAATCAATTATATACTTGGTTATTTTGGCATACATGTATATACCTCAAGTGCAGTTATATCATCATCTTGATTTATCATTGAAATCAAACCTGTAATGCAACAACATACACAATTATAATTTATAAAAGCTAAATAACTGGATTTAATTTCTAGGCTGTTCATCATATCATCCAAATGAGTTTTAAGAGTCATTACCATAATCCGTGTGAGCTCCACTGAAATATTGGACACAACACAGAAGAAAAAACACGAGTAGGAAAATATAATTAGAGAAGAAAACAATTGTAAATTGATGCAGAGAAAATATATGTGTATATATGTATGTATTATATTACAGTACCATCCAATGTCATTTCCTTCCTTGTTGTGTCCATTGGCAATGGATACACCCGGGTAGCCGACGATACGTAATATCCAGAACGGATCTCCGGCTCTTTCACCTTCGAATTCATATGGCGATCCGCATAATGCTAGAGCTATTCCTCGCATAATGTTTCTCGAAAGCTCTGATAGAACCAAGAAAATATAAAAGAAAGTAATTGAAATAGTGTAATTATATATAATGCAATGCTTATTTGCTGCTATAAATAAAAACATGCCTGTGCAGAGGTTGATGTACTCCTCCATCAGTGATTTAAAGTTGGGTGGATCAAGCGGCCTGCAATAATCCAATCAATAACTTAAAAATCTTGAAAAGAAAGAAACAGAAAATTAAACAAAGACCTACACTGTATTTTAATTAGTTCTTCAAAATCAATAGAGTACTAGAGAATTTGATTCGCGGATTGGAAGTTGTTTTTGAAATCTGATTATAAAATCGAAAGTTATTCAATTACATTCGAAATATTTTAAAACCCTCAATTATTTTTGTTAAAAAAAAAATTATATCCTTATTTTTATTATATATATATATATATATATATATATATTCTTATAAGATTACTTTAATTAATAAGTTAATTAAAATGAAAAATAATGTGTAGTTAGACAATTTAGGTATAAATGGAGACAAGTTTTTTGGTTTTTTTATGGACTGAAATCAACTGTCTTCTTGCTTACCGCTGTTAATCCATGCATAAACCATTGAAGGGTAATTTTGTAATTTACTATTTTCAACATACCATTGATTACATCCTTCCATGGGTTTGCCAAGAGCTCCATACATTCCTTTCTTGACTTCTTTATAGCACTGTTATACCCACAATTACAAATAAGAAAAAACAATAAGTACTTGTAAATTAAGATGATCAAAATGGTGGTAATTTGCTTTTATTAGAACTTTTAAGAACGCACGTTAACACTTAAGAGGACCCTTTTAAGAAAAGTGTTATAGATATATAAAGATGAAAAAGTGCAGGAGTTACGTCAATAGCTTCTTGCATATCGGGTTTGCCATCGGTTATATTTTCTCCGATTCTCTGATATCCTCTGTATCCGGCTGCTGGAGTCAATTTGATCTTCAGTTTCTCTTCATACGGAAGATCAAAAAATTTGCGTGTAATTTGTTTGACCTCTTTGATGAGTGACTCTGGGATACCATGGCCTTTCTAGTCATCAATATAAAAAATCATTGCACATAATTAGAAAATTAATCATTTAAGCATTAATTTTCATGCATGAAAATTTTGAAAATTACCACATAGAAGAATCCTGCCTCTCGACAAGCTTGATCCAATTGTTTAACAACTCTACAAACACCTGGATCTTCACCCATTTTTGGATCGTCACACTTGGCCAATAGTGTACTAACATCTGCATGGATCAAACAAAAATTAATGATTGGTGCAATTAAATTTGATAAAACAGATACTGTATTTTACCGATGATTGGGATGGATTTGAAGTTGGTGGCCATTGCAATGAGTTTTTGAATAATGTGGTCACTGACTCACTGGTCAATCTCTCTGGTATTATATATACACTAAAAAGGCTCGATTGTCTCCAATTATATATTAATATTCAAGCGCGAAGATTGAAGATTGCTTTAGATATAATATGCGCTGGTTTAGGGTGTCATCACGTGAAAAATGTCAGACGTGCTTGGCCATCATTGGGATATATAATTTCAGAATTCATTAAATTAATCTCATCACATTATCTTGTCTTATATATATATATTTAAGGTAAATTGCACAAACACCCCTGATATTTGATGTAGTTGCACGCATGTGTAACTTTTCTCCGTAGTATAATCATAAAGAAAGTAGTAGTGACCAGTGCCAGCCTGGGAGGGGTTCACCGAGTGCAACCGCCCTAGACAACATTTATTTATTTATTTATTAAAGTCAGTATGTATTATTGGGTTTTGAGAGCCTAGAGAAAATAGAATTGTGATGAATGACTCAATTAATTTTTGTTTTAAATTATATGTATAGAATATATTTAAAAAATTGTGACCGTGAAGGAAGGGCCCAATTATTTTTTAAATTATATGTATGGAATATATTAAAAAAAAATCAGATTTCTGAGTAAAGGGGACAATTTTTGTTCAAGAGTGACCCATTTCAGATTTCTCACCCTAGGCCTCAAATACGTCAGGACCGGCCCTGGTAGTGATCTCTGCCATTGGATCATGATTCATATTGTAATGCCATGCTTGACTTGGGGTTCAACAACTTTCCCCTTCCAGCTTCTTTTTGGCAGCTATTTTTAGTTCAGTGATTGAAATTCTATTAGTTCTGTATAGAAAATTATCTGTGAAATTCTGTTGTTTTTTTTTTTTTTTTAAAAAGGAAGAACTTTATTAAGCAAAACAGAGATCAAAAAACAACCTGGAAAATCTTCTAGGAGAAACCGCTCCACACATGGAGGGTACTCCTCCATACAGTAAAATTCTTCTACAAGATTTAAAGCCATTTTTGAGAGAGTGTGGGCAACCACATTTCCCTCGGAGGGCACATGCACTATAGAACTTCCCCTGGATCACACTAAAACGGTCTATAATTTCCCCAATAACCAAACCAATATCAGCCAAAAACGGATTAAATATAACTTATGTTGTTATACTATCAAAAATAGTCTCGGGAAGAAAAAAAAATTAAAATATAGTCAAGTTTTGTTAAATGCACATCACCTCTACGAAAACTAATGCACTTCCCATTTCATATGTTATCTCCTATTATGAGAGTAGATAACCATGCCATAATTTTCTCGGTAGATCCTAAACAATCCTTAATTGACTCTATCATTCGATACAAAATTAATTGTAATTTAATACATTACCAATATAGTTGATGTGTAGTTACTAGTTATGTGAGAGACGGTTATTTTAATATATTTTTAATAATTTAATATTTAAGTTTTATAAACCTTTGTATTAAAATCAAATTAATTACTAAAAATCAATGCATATATGTACTGTGTAGTAGCCGAACCCTTTTGCTAATATTTTTTTTCTCTTCTTCTTGGACAATTAATTGGGCTGCATGTGAATGGAAAATGCACCATCTTTTTATTTTTTTCATTTGGTTTACAGTATTTGAATGGATCTAACTTCAAAATTCATTCTTTCTAGATATATGATGCTGTTATTCGCATCCTCTCACGTCTCAAATCGAAACTGTACGTAGATACAACAACCTTGACATCGATTTTTCAATGACTCATGTGGACCAACTACTACTTAGCTAATTAACCTTTTCCATTCAAGAAATGTTCGAGCTTTTAATCTCAGTTATTATAGATATATTTTTAGACTGAATGAACTTCATTTAATATCAAATCACATTAAACGGTTTTTAGAAAATATTGTTAATATATTAGAGTCCAGAACTGTGAAGTTTTGTTAGCCCATCAATGTTATCTGGCCCAATGATAAAATGGGTTGAAGCCAGAAGAAGCCCAAGTACCAAATGCTCCATGTTGACCCAATGCCAATACGCTGCCGTTTCACTTATGTTATCTGACCATTTGAAGAAGCTGAGTCAGGATTTCCTTGTAAGCTGGCTCGTTGTGATTGGTTTCTCTTGGCTAATGTGTACATTATCTCTTAAGCACTATATAAATGAAGAGATGAGGAGAGAGAAGGCAAATCATTCATTTTCTAGGTTTTTTGATTTCTGATTTTTACTGAGTCTGTTTCTCTCTCTCTCGAATGTTCTTCGTGTTCTTGGTATTCATCTTGAATATCTTGCTTCTCTGCTTTGAATTGGCAAGAATGTTAGAAGAGAAAAAGAGAGATCTTTGTTCTGTGATTCTTCTGATACCATCTTTGTGTATTTTTGGGTTGTTGTCAGAAGTGAGTTGAGAGGTTAGGGTTTCAGAGGTTGAGCGTTTGTTGTGTAAGGGTTTCTGGGCTCCTTTTGAGGGCTGATCTCGAAGAGATCTATGTTGTTTAAGGCTGTAAAGTCTCCATATAGTGAAAGAGTCTCCTCTGTGTTGCTCAAAAGTGGATGTAGGCTTATTCTTGGCCGAACCACTATAGATATGGTGTCTTTTACTTTTCTGTTTATCATATACTGCTTTATCTTGTTAGATTTGTATGTATAGGTGATATATTTCTAGTAGTATGTTAGATGAAGCATAAGTAACTTAGATCTTGATATATATGCTTAGATCTGAATTTTTTAGGCTTATATTGAATCTGTAGTTAGTCTTTGGCATATCTAAAATATATATTACTAAGTTTGGTTACTAGATAATTTTGTTTAGTATCTCTGTTAGTAAGTGAATCTTGCTGAGCATGTTTTAGAGATATTAATATTAGTTTTAGAATTTATATTTGCTATAAATTCACAACAAGAACGAATGCTAATTTAATTTTGTCCGTGTAGACTTTCGAAGTCAATTTTTGTCCGAGAATTCCCCAGTCTCCTCCGATAAAAGGAGGTACGGCTTCCTCTTAGTCCAGTACAATATGATCCCATGTAATACAGTCCAGTCTAGAACAATAAAACACCCCAAAAAAGGCTTCAAAGTTCGAAGACAACATATATAATTAACAAGATTCAAAAGTCAAATATGAGTTCTTATATGAGAAAGTTATTTTTAACTTTGCTTACTAAATGCTCGATCTCCGTAAACAGATCTCCCGATTAACTTTGCAGTTCCTGCTCCACTTCTATGTTTACAAATATCCAGAGGCTCCACTACTGTATCGTAGTTCGTCTATTTATACATCCAAAACTTATATATGTCAATCACCATATATTCTAGTTAAACAAGACAATAATATAGTATAAAAATGAAGATAAATATAAAACTAGCTAACTAACCTCGTAAAAGTAAGGTAAGGAGACCCGATATTTCGGAGAATTGTGGACAACTCGATGCACAGTTGACTCGTACACACCATTCGAAAATATCTGCAGCAGTTCCTTGATGATTATGAGAATTTTTTCCATTTATGACAAAAAAAAAAAGTGATATCAAGGAAAGATTCTTAACTCTATAATGTTATCATAATTATTTTTTTAGGGACCGTTCTAACCAGAGAATCCGTCAATAAATGTATACCTGAAGTGCAGTTATATTATCATCTTGATTTATCAAAGTCAGCAAACCTGTTATGCAACATTATACAATTAATAACTGATTAGTTATTAGATTTTTAAAGTTTATATATCATCCAAATTAGTTTAAGAATCATTACCATAATCAGTGTGAGCTCCACTGAAATTGCATGGTCGCGAAATGGATAGCAAAAAAAAAAACATCAATAGGAAAATGTTAGAAAAAGCATAATAATAGTATCGATTACGAAAATGTTTAGTTGCATGTTGTCGCGTAGGATTCCCTATTGAGAATCAAGTTATGTGTATTCAACATACAAATTAATTAAGAATTATGCTATCGTTGAAAAGGAATTTTCTCTCTCAACTAAGGAATTAAATTATCTTTCCTATCTTTCCAATAAATCTTGATTTCTTTCATTTTCATTTCTTGTTAATAAACGTGTTATAAAAGATGATATTATATATATTGCAATACGTACTATTTGGATACAAATATAACCCAATTCAATGCAACCACCAAATAAGTAACCCAGTTAGGATTTTTATACATATATATAATATATGAATTGGATTGGATTGAACAGAATTAAATGTTATACATTTCTTTGTTCGGTATATCATAAGATTGAATTGGACTGAATAGAATAGAATTAAATTTAAAATCATGTTTGAATTTAAAAAAAAAAAATTAACTAAAATAAAATCTAATAAATTAAAATTATTATAAATGCTTTAAAATAAAATAATTTCATAAAAACATCGATGTAGATAATGTTTCAACAAAATATAATTATTTTAAATTATTATTAAATAAATGATATTGTGCTGAGGAGAGAGAAAGCTAATTATTTTAAAGAAAGCAATGGTATCAAATATCAATTATTTTTAGTCCATAAAAAATAAATTAAAAAATAAAATATTAAGATAAAATATTATTATCCAGTCCGATGGTTTAATCAGATTAGACCCAGCCGATGCATGGTGCAATATTGTCTTTCCACGTGAAAAGTTTTGGTACCATGCATCATGACGAGTCCTCTGTTTTTTTTTTTTCCTTGGTATACTAGAATAATTATCAATCAAATTATCGATCCAAATTAAAATTTGGATTTCAGATTTAGTATTAAAAAAAAAAAAAAAAAAAAAAAACATGATCACAAAGAGGTTTGCCAAGAGCTCCATACATTATACGTACCATTGGTTACATCCTTCCATAGGTTTGCCAAGAGCTCCATACATCCCTTTTTTGAATTCTTTATAGCACTGTAATTACCCACAAAGAGGAAATACATTATCACAACATTAAACTAAAATACTACAAATTAAACACATATTTATTCTAACGCATATGGCAGCTTGTATTTTAAACAAGGATTATAAGTCAAGAGGCAAAGCCAACTCCATGAATTTAGAGTGGCCAATTTGAAAAACTATTAAAAATTTTAATCGGAAAATTTAAATAAAATTTTAAAAAATTTGTGGGTTGGCCCCTTAGTCACTAGCGTGGCTTGCCATAAGACACACATTATTCGTAGTTGGATCAGACGATTTTATTTTCATTAGAACTTTCTATGTTTAATTAAAGTCTTCATGCATGAGCACACGTTAAGAGGACCCTTCGAAACAAAAACTGAAGAGTCACATCAATGGCTTCTTGCATATCAGGTTTTCCTTGGGTTATATTTTCTCCAATTCTCTGATACCCTCTGTATCCAGCTGCTGGAGTCAATTTGATCTTGAGTTTCTCTTCGTATGGAAGATCAAAGAATTCGTGTGCAATATTTTTGACTTCATTGAAGAGGGACTCAGGAATACCATGGCCTTTCTGGTGATCATCAAATAGCAAAGACCATTGCATATTGTTGTATGTATAATTTCGCCAAGCAGACACGTCATCAAAGGAGTCAATAAATGCTGAGGAAAAAATTGCCACGTCACTCGTTGACTGGGTCAAGGGAGAAAACGTGGGCCAGTCAGTATGTCAACGTCTTAAGTCAATAAGTCAAAGATATGTACTCACTAAAAATAGAAACGTGGTCGCCGAAGGGTAATACACTAATACCCAAGAGTGGAGGTGTTCGCTGCATCAGCGTACTGGGCCCAAACCGACTCGGTGGATACACAGGAAATCCCAACCCGTAGCAACGTGGGATTCCCAATACAAGCCCAAGAGGGAATCCTACTACCAACAGGACGAAGATCAAGGGAAAACCCTATTTATTATGTATAAATAGAACCACCTATCCCACGAGGAGGGGGTTCAGAAAAAAACCTAAAGAGAGAAGAGAGGAATTGTATAAGAGATCTGAGTGGGTAACAAAGCAATAAGCCTAGTATTATCTTTCTGCCCTCTGGGGCGCCATGGTTTTTTCCGATTCAAGGGTTTTCCACGTAAAATCTGTCTCTTGCATGCATTGATTACTTTCTTGTGTTATTTTGAGTTGATATAATTGTTGAGTGCGTGGCAATCCAATTTCACCGTCAACACATATAATTAGAAAATGTCAGTTAATATGATGATATGCATTTTATTAGCATTAATTTACATGCATGAAAATTAATTACCACATAGAAGAATCCAACCTCACGGCAAGCTTGATCCAATATTTGTTTAATAACTCTACAAACACTTGGATCTTCACCCATTTTTGGATCATCACATTTGGCCAATAGTGGACTAACATCTGCATGCATGAATCCAACCAAAATGTAAATAACATGATAATGAGCTCAAACTATGAGAGAGAGAGAGTAGTTTTACCGATGATTGGGATGGATTTGAAGTCAGCAGCCATTATAAGTGAGCTTTTTTATAATAATGTGATCTTTCTCTCAATCTCACTGGCTTTATATACTAAAAAGAAGCTCGATCGACCAAGGCAGTGGTGGACCCATAAATTTATATGAGATGAGGCACTTAAAAAAATATTAATAATAACAACAATCAGGACTATAATGGCGTATATACATTTATATTCTAATGATTTTTTTTTTTTTCATAATAGCTTCTATCAATTTTGTTGAAAATTGTTATATCTAAGTGAAAGAATATCATTCATCCAGTAATATTCAATTTGATTATATTGTCAAAACCATTTTTATTTGTCAAATTGATTATAAAGCTAAACATATGATTTTAGAAACACATATGCACTCACGAGCACGAAACGCATGCAACCGCACACATAGAAGAATCCAGTCTCTCTACAAGCTTGATCCAATTGTTTAACAACTCTACAAACACCTGGATCTTCACCCATTTTTGGATCATCACATTTGGCTAGTAGTGGACTAACATCTGCATGCATGAATCCAACCAAAATGTAAATAACATGATAATGAGCTCAAACTGTGAGAGAGAGAGAGTGAGTAGTTTTACCGATGATTGGGATGGATTTGAAGTCAGTGGCCATTATAAGTGAGCTTTTTGATAATAATGTGATCTTTCTCTCAATCTCACTGACTTTATATATTAAAAAGAAGCTCGATCGACCAAGGCAGTCGCGGACCCAGAAATTTATATGAGATGGGGCACTTAAAAAAATATTAATAATAACAATAATTAGGACTATAATGGCGTACACACATTTATATACTAATGATTTTTTTTCATAATAGCTTCGATCAATTTTGTTGAAAATTGTTATATCTAGCATTCTTTCAGTAATATTCAATTTGATTATATTGTCAAAACCATTTTTATTTGTCAAATTGATTATAAAGCTAAACATATGATTTTAGAAACACATATGCACTCACGAGCACGAAAACACATGCAACCACACACATAGAAAAATCCAGTCTCTCTGCAAACTTGATCCAATTGTTTAACAACTCTACAAACACCTAGATCTTCACCCATTTTTGGATCATCACATTTGGCCAGTAGTGGACTAACATCTGCATGCATGAATCCAACCAAAATATAAATAATATGATAATGAGCTCAAACTGTGAGAGAGAGAGAGAGAGAGAGAGAGATTGGTTTTACCGATGATTGGGATGGATTTGAAGTCAGTAGCCATTATAAGTGAGCTTTTTGATAATAATGTGATCTTTCTCTCAATCTCACTGGCTTTATATACTAAAAAGAAGCTCGATCGACAAAGGTAGTGGCGGATCTAGAAATTTATATAAGATGGGACACTTAAAAAAATATTAATAATAACAACAATTAGGACTGTAATGGCATACACACATTTATATACTAATGATTTTTTTTTTTTTCATAATAGCTTCTATCAATTTTGTTGAAAATTGTTATATCTAGATGAAAGAATATCATTCATCCAGTAATATTCAATTTGATTATATTGTCAAAACCATTTTTATTTGTCAAATTGATTATAAAGCTAAATATATGATTTTAGAAACACACATGCACTCACGAGCACGAAAACGCACGCAACCGCACACATAGAAAAATCCAGTCTCTCTGCAAACTTGATCCAATTGTTTAACAACTCTACAAACACCTAGATCTTCACCCATTTTTGGATCATCACATTTGGCCAGTAGTGGACTAACATCTGCATGCATGAATCCAACCAAAATATAAATAACATGACAATGAGCTCAAACTGAGAGAGAGAGAGAGAGAGAGAGAGAGAGAGAGAGTAGTTTTACCGATGATTGGGATGGATTTTAAGTCAGTAGCCATTATAAGTGAGCTTTATATACTAAAAAGAAGCTCGATCGACCAAGGCAGTGGTGGATCCAGAAATTTATATAAGATGGGGCACTTAAAAAAATATTAATAATAACAACAATTAGGACTGTAATGGCATACACACATTTATATACTAATGATTTTTTTTTTTTTTCATAATAGCTTCTATCAATTTTGTTGAAAATTGTTATATCTAGATGAAAGAATATTATTCATCCAGTAATATTCAATTTGATTATATTGTCAAAACCATTGTTATTTGTCAAATTGATTATAAAACTAAACATATGATTTTAGAAACACACATGCACTCACGAGCACGAAAACGCACGTAACCGCACACATAGAAAAATCCAGTCTCTCTGCAAACTTGATCCAATTGTTTAACAACTCTACAAACACCTAGATCTTCACCCATTTTTGGATCATCACATTTGGCCAGTAGTGGACTAACATCTGCATGCATGAATCCAACAAAAATATAAATAATATGATAATGAGCTCAAACTGTGAGAGAGAAAGAGAGAGAGTAGTTTTACCGATGATTGGGATGGATTTGAAGTCAGTAACCATTATAAGTGAGCTTTTTTATAATAATGTGATCTTTCTCTCAATCTCACTGGCTTTATATACTAAAGAGAAGCTCGATCGACCAAGGCAGTGGCGGATCCAGAAATTTATATAAGATGGGGCACTTAAAAAAATATTAATAATAACAACAATTAGGATTGTAATGGCATAAACACATTTATATACTAATGATTTTTTTTTTCATAACAGCTTCTATAAATTTTGTTGAAAATTGTTATATCTAGATGAAAGAATATCATTCATCCAGTAATATTCAATTTGATTATATTGTCAAAACCATTTTTATTTGTCAAATTGATTATAAAGCTAAACATATGATTTTAGAAACACACATGCACTCACGAGCACGAAAACGCACACATAGAAAAATCCAGTCTCTCTACAAACTTGATCCAATTGTTTAACAACTCTACAAACACCTAGATCTTCACCCATTTTTGGATCATCACATTTGGCCAGTAGTGGACTAACATCTGTATGCACGAATCCAACCAAAATATAAATAACATGATAATGAGCTCAAACTGTGAGAGAGAGAGAGAGAGAGTAGTTTTACCGATGATTGGGATGGATTTGAAGTCAGTAGCCATTATAAGTGAGCTTTTTGATAATAATGTGATCTTTCTCTCAATCTCACTGGCTTTATATACTAAAAAGAAGCTCGATTGACCAAGGCAGTGGCGGATCCAGAAATTTATACAAGATGGGGCATTTAAAAAAATATTAATAATAACAACAATTAGGACTGTAATGGCATACACACATTTATATACTAATGATTTTTTTTTTTCCATAATAGCTTCTATCAATTTTGTTGAAAATTGTTATATCTAGATGAAAGAATATCATTCATCCAGCAATATTCAATTTGATTATATTGTCAAAACCATTTTTATTTGTCAAATTGATTATAAAGCTAAACATATGATTTTAGAAACACACATGCACTCACGAGCACGAAAACGCACGCAACCGCACACATAGAAAAATCCAATCTCTCTGCAAACTTGATCCAATTGTTTAACAACTCTACAAACACCTAGATCTTCACCCATTTTTGGATCATCACATTTGGCCAGTAGTGGACTAACATCTGCATGCATGAATCCAACCAAAATATAAATAACATGATAATGAGCTCAAACTGTGAGAGAGAGAGAGAGTAGTTTTACCGATGATTGGGATGGATTTGAAGTCTGTAACCATTATAAGTGAGCTTTTTGATAATAATGTGATCTTTCTCTCAATCTCACTGGCTTTATATACTAAAAAGAAGCTCGATCGACCAAGACAGTGGCAGATCCAAAAATTTATATAAGATGGGGCACTTAAAAAAATATTAATAATAACAACAATTAGGATTGTAATGGCATACACACATTTATATACTAATGATTATTTTTTTTTCTTAATAACTTCTATCAATTTTGTTGAAAATTGTTATATCTAGGTGAAATGATATCATTCATCCAGTAATATTCAATTTGATTTTATTATCAAAACCATTTTTATTTGTCAAATTGATTATAAAGTTAAACATATGATTTTAAAAACACACATGCACTCACAAGCACGAAAACACATGCAACCGCACACATAGAAGAATCCAGTCTCTCTGCAAGCTTGATCCAATTGTTTAACAACTCTACAAACACTTGGATCTTCACCCACAGGGGCGGACGGACTGGAGGGCTGACCCAGGCTACAGCTGGGTTAGCTTTTTGAAAAAAAAATAAAAATCTCTAAATTAGCAAACAATCCACCCTCACATCACATCAGACCATATCACAGTAGCTCTCTTTGCTTTAAATGCCGGTCCCACACTTTTTTTCTTCTTTTTTGTTTACAAAACTCACACATGGCACGTGTTCTCTCATTTTGTCAAGTGTTATATTGTTATTGTGTTAATTAAAAATTAAAATCTCAAATTATTAAACAACATTACAAATTTACAACAATCATCCATCTTCAAACTCAAAAGAAGAAAAAAAAAAATGCATACTTCATTATCGCACTCGGAGGCCATTTTTTGAATTTATAATTTATTTTTAATTAATAAATTAGGGTTTTAAGTTTGATATTTTTAATTTTGAATCCTTATTTTATCACTTCTAATGAAACCCTACTCAAATTTTGTATTTTTAGGCACAGTAATTAGCCGACTGGTGGTTAACTTTGTCCAAAATTATATATATATATATATATTTTAATATTATCTTATCGAAAGTTTATGTAATTTTGTTTACTACATGCATTTCGAGGTGTAAGGCTCGTTCTGTCTCCATATATAAATGTATCTTTACTTTTTAACTGTGAAATTTTCTCGTAAAAAATTGTAGTTTTATTTTAGCCCACCCGAAAAAAAAATCCTGGGTACACCCCTGTTTACCCATTTTTGGATCATCACATTTGGCCAGTAGTGGACTAACATCTGTATGCATGAATCCAACCAAAATCTAAATAACATGATAATGAGCTCAAACTGTAAGAGAGAGAGAGAGTAGTTTTACCGATGATTGGGATGGATTTGAAGTCAGTGGCCATTATAAGTGAGCTTTTTGATAATAATGTGATCTTTCTCTCAATCTCACTGGCTTTATATACTAAAAAGAAGCTCGATCGACCAAGGCAGTCGCGGACCCAGAAATTTATATGAGATGGGGCGCTTAAAAAATATTAATAATAACAATAATTAGGACTATAATGGCGTACACATATTTATATACTAATGATTTTTTTTCATAATAGCTTCTATCAATTTTGTTGAAAATTGTTATATCTAAATGAAAAAATATCATTCATCCAGTAATATTCAATTTGATTATATTGTCAAAACCATTTTTATTTGTCAAATTGATTATAAAGCGAAACATATGATTTTAGAAACACACATGCACTCACGAGCACGAAACGCACGCAACCGCACACATAGAAGAATCCAGTCTCTCTACAAGCTTGATCCAATTGTTTAACAACTCTACAAACACCTGGATCTTCACCCATTTTTGGATCATCACATTTGGCCAGTAGTGGACTAACATCTGCATGCATGAATTCAACCAAAATGTAAATAACATGATAACGAGCTCAAACTGTGAGAGAGAGAGAGAGTAGTTTTACCGATGATTGGGATGGATTTGAAGTCAGTAGCCATTATAAGTGAGCTTTTTGATAATAATGTGATCTTTCTCTCAATCTCACTGGCTTTATATACTAAAAAGAAGCTCGATTGACCAAGGCAGTGGCGGACCCTGAAATTTATATGAGATGAGGCACTTAAAAAAATATTAATAATAACAATAATTAGGACTATAATGGCGTACACACATTTATATACTAATGATTTTTTTTTTCCATAATAGCTTCATTCAATTTTGTTGAAAATTGTTATATCTAGGTGAAAGAATATCATTCATCCAGTAATATTCAATTTGATTATATTGTCAAAACCATTTTTATTTGTCAAATTGATTATAAAGCTAAACATATAATTTTAGAAACACACATGCACTCACGAGCATAAAAACGCACGCAACCGCCCACACACTTACATACTGATTGTCCAGTTCTAAAAATTGCATATCTTTAAGAATACAAAATAACTCAACATGATATTAATTTTCATAAGAATAATGGTATTTTAATAAATAAATAAAATAGTTAACATAGATGGACGAGCTTGGGGCTTGGGTAAATGACTCTTAGGTCAGCGGTTTGAAGAAACCAATGGCAAAAGCTTTTACAAATATACGGTCTTGAATTAATAGATATTGTAAAAAAAATAAAATAAATAAATAGAGGCATTCAAATTTCAAATATGATAACAAGTAAAATAAAAAATAAAAAAAACATAAAACATAAAAAACATAAAATAAAATAAACTATAAAATGTTGAACAAAATGAAGACAAATATGAAAATTTAAGTTTATTTATATTGTATAATTAAATATACAATATATATTTTTAAATTACTAATTTTTTTATTTGAAAATTTTTCAGGTCAGGTGGTGCACGTGCCCCACCTGGTCTTTAGCTAGGTCCGCCACTGGACCAAGGTACCCTTATTGGTGGTCGGAGACTTCAAACTAAATGAAGCTCCATCACTAAGGTTCAAACCTTGTTAGTGTAATATAATTCTATATTCACATTTGCACAAATATAATTCTATATCCACATTTGTGCAAGGTCTATTCAACGATGGTGGCCAGGTCCACGTTATCGTGTTTGATGCGTTGGACTTTTGGCACATCCGGCTCGTCGCATATATATGATCTGTCGAATAATTTTAAAGGAAATTATTGTATCAAAAAATACTAATTTTAGTTTAATGATACACTGCCCCACCAATAATGGACAAATTTATAATTGAATTTCAATCATAAATTCTATGCCGCCAGCGCCACCATCCCCACCCAATGAGAGATCCCCGCCCAATGAGAGTCACGTGATCATATCAGATTGCCACTAAGTAAGATCGTCCAATACAAATATACCATGTGACAATATTAAAATATAATTTTATAATTTCAATATAAATGGTGTATTTGTATTGGACCATCCCATGCAAGTATTTCTCATCAGATAGATATATAATAAATGTCTTATTTTTTATACAATTGATAGACAAGATGAGGTTGGTCCAGTAGTATAATCCTATAACCCCTCATACCTACACCAATACACCATAAAGTTATAGGTTGGAGTCTCTCCCCTTCCCCGTAAAACCACGAATTAAAAAAAAAAAAAAAAAAAAAAAAAAAAAAAAGCGCCGTTTGACAATTTGAGATATAGCCAGTTTTACATACATACCCTTCTTCCCGAATTTATAATTTTATAATTGTGTAGAGTGAATAACAAGTTGAGAAAATATCAAAATCATCCTTGATATTTATAAATTTATCAATTTAATCCAAGGCTTTATAGAATTAGACAATATGTTCCTTCAAAATAGTTCTCCTTATTTTAATTTGTATGATACTAGTCTCGTTAAACCATACTGTTAGTAATTCCATTAAATTTTGTTTAAAAAGAAAATTATGTCATAATGCATTATACTTAAAAACTTAACAGAAAATATTATCCATTAAAAATTACGATTTATATATATATATATATATTACCAAAAAAAAAAAAAAGCTTATAAAATTACACAAATTCTTAAAATTATAAAATTGCTCTTATAAATTTACTAAAACAATTCCCCAAAAATCACTTGAAGCTAAAGTTAACTAAATACCCTTGTTCACTAACACAAAACTTAATAAAAAATTTGGTCTAGAGGGATGACTATTTTAATCAAATTTGGAAATATAAGGACTCTTTTGATAGTTAAATGAAACAATAAGGACCTTTTTGATGTAGATAAAACAATATGACTAAATTGATAATTATATAAATAATTGGGATAATGATGAAATTATTCATAACCATCCCGTTAGATGGAACTGGGAATGACTTTAATGGCATAAGTGCATAACTAGCCAATGGGTGACATTATTAGCATAACCAGCCAAGACCAGCCCAAGAAGATTGATAATTGTTACAAAAAAAATCTTTTAGGAGATTTAAAATGTCTTTGATAATTTCATATTGACTTGCTTACAAATCACATCCACGAGATTTTCTTGCCCAAAAAAAAAACAAAAAAACAAAACAATTTTGGTAGATCAAAATAGAAAATAATGAATTAAGACGAGGTTGACCCAGTGATATGTCTCTCACATCTACACCAATAGATTGTATGTTGTCTCCTCCCCAAATCCCCCAAAAAAGGGCCGATAATGATGTAAGACAAATCAAGACTAGTCATGAGAATTTAGACATGTGTAATAAATTGCTGAGATTTATTTACATATCTATTTTTTTACTTCCATTATCTTTAAATATAGAATATTATCTTCAAGTGTTTTAGGTTAGGAAAGATATTAGATCAATAGAGGATCCAGATCCCATGAATATACTCAGGAAGATCTGCACTTGTGTCACAATGATCTGCTACTAGTTAATTAGGACTCGTTGATCTCATGGAGATTTGAATTATTTGATTGAGAATTAATGACATCCCAAGATTCGAACTTGAGACTTTGATTGAGAGTTATTTGATGAGTTCACTATTTACCGCCATTTCACGTTGGCCATTAGCCAATAGTATCTTAAGATTAACTTTGATTCATGTATAAGTATACTTATATTGTGTGTCTACGAAAGAAAAGTTGATATTTGATAGGCTTTTATTGTTTATTTGGAAATAAGTGTTTTAAGTAAGATTTACTAGAAATTGAATTAGAGCCAAATTAGAAATTGAAAACAATTACCGTGTAATTAATTCTCTCATTATCGTTAACAAAATTATTTCTTTTGGAGCAATTTTGTTGGTTTTATAACTATATATCTAATTTTCCATTCGTTAAATAAATATATCAATGATAATAAACAAAAACGAAATTAAATAAATGAGAATTTTGGGAAATTATAAAGCAAAATGTAAACTACATATCACAAAAGAGTGAAACTCCTTTAAATATCGACTTATGTGGACCTATATATATATATATATATATATATATATAGTAAAAGCCATACACCTTTGATTATATTGAAGCCCACGTAAAGACATGTTTTAAAATATTACAATAATTCGGGTTTTTAGAGTGGGGGAGATCGAGACTCAAACCCACAACCTCATGGCGTGGGTATGAGGGACTTAACCACTGGATCAACCTCATCTTGTCACACGTAATGACATGTTGGTTGTGGACTACGTATTAAACAATTAATTGAGGCAGTTTTGCATATATGTGAACAGCTAGAGCTGCTTAGATATAATATTAAACGATAATAATGAGTAGATTTTTCTTGAGGATATATATGATGATAAGTATTCTTAAGCAGAGCCACAATAAGTCATTAAATCGTCTCTTTACAAGCTTTTAAAACGGTAGTACCATCGTCCAATGTAGTTTGATGGTGAATAAAGTTCATTTAGTTTGGTAATATCTTAGTTCGAGTTGCAGCCATCGAATGTGGTAGTTTATAATAAACACGTTTACAAAATAAATCAACGTCTGCTTTCACTTGGTGGGTGAATATATATATATATATATATCACCACTATTATAAGTCAATAAATATAGATTTCAAAAGTTGGTGAGAAAACAAGATGGAATTGTGTGCTCAAAAAAAAGAAGATGCATGAACGATGCATGAACTGATGAACCGAAGCAAGAATCCAAATGGTGACACATTTCTTTGGAACACTTTCGAAACATAAATCTATAGATATTATATATAATATTCTCATTTGATCAGTCATTTTCATTCAGGTTATTCCAAATTAGGTTCATGTAAGCTGACTCGATCATCACCTCTATTTCTACAACAAAATCATCCTGATATCGGACAATAATTGTAAATGTTAAGTTTTACATATATTTACTCAAAAGATTAGGATATAATCATCTCAAGTCTTATAGTTTTTTTTTTACACAAATTAAATTATGAAATGAGTTAGAATTCATTATATTAAATCACTTACGGAGCATAAATACCATTTAAATCGTAATTTTTAAGATGTACCTGACTATTTATATATAATTATATTCTAATCTTTTTTCATTTTTTATCCGGCTACATTAAGTTGGCAGTTAATTTGGTCATGACTCAAGATTGGCTGCATTGCATCATGGACCGCAAACAGAGACCTGTCGATACCACTTGGCATTTCTTTAACCAAATCAAATTGCCTTTTATCCTTTAGACAAAACCCCACATTGATTTTCTTCATGTCAAATTAACAGTGTCAACTTTCAATAAACTCGTGTCAAATTAGCTTGCTTTATTAGTATGTAATCAAATCAATCGTAAATTGTTTGTCCAAATAGTAGTAAGTTTAACATATTTCGGTATTTAACAATTCAATCATAATGGGAAAGAGCTTTACTTTCACTATATTGCACTTGCCAGCCTCATACGATTGTAAGTGATGTAAGCATGTGTCAATTTTTGGCTATAGAGTTAATTGATCTAGACTTGGCTGGAGCTGAAGCAGACTAGCAGAGTGGGTAAGAAATCTATTAGCAGATATACCGTTCGGCGAAAAGCCCTATTCCACCTGTATCTATGCACTGTGACAACCAATCTACCATTGCATGGGTTAAGAGTGCTATGTATAATGGAAAGAGACGACATATTCGTCTGAGACATAATTCCATTAGACATTTAATTATTCATGGAGTGATATCACTGGATTTTATGAAATCAGCAAAGAACTTAGCTAGCTGATTCTTTTACTAAAGGGCTAGCTAGAAAACAAATTGAAGAAAAATCGAGGGGGATGAAATTGAAGCCCATTAAAACCTAGTTATCGTCGATGGCTACCCAACCTACTTGATTGGAGATCACGAAAAGTAGGTTCTAATGTTTTAAGTTTTCGATTACTTGTAAACTTTTTTATTAAAGTGGGGGATTGTTATAAATATTTATTTATTGTTTAATAAAAAGTTTACTTATATTTATATTTAATTTATTTATTAAATATTTCAAATTTTATAATCAGTTTTGTAACGGTTGTTTTGAAGAGATACAACTCTACACAATTTCTCTATAAAAAAGAAAACTATTTGTCAAAGAATTTTATTGGTTTAAAAAACATTTTTTGATCGTTCATTCCTTTCTTTCTCTGTGAAAAACAGAACTCTCAAATCTCTCAAAATCTCTTTTCAATATATCAATCAATTGAAAGAGTGAACAAAGTAGTTTGAGGGCCAATCTTCCTAAAATAGAAGAAACGCCTAGTGGTCGTGTCGTATCTTGGAAGGGAATCACCATAAATACTAAGCAAATGCGGTGAATTTCCTTTACGGAAAGCGTTATTTAACGTGCGTCAACCCTGTAAATTTTTCTCTAATCTCTACTTGATATGTATACATTGTTGTTCTTGAAAATCTGAAATATAGTGTGTTTTGATAAATATGAATTTTTTGAGTTTATGATGTTTATATATTTACTGTATTTTCTAACAATAATGAGATAAAATGAGGTTGACTTGGTGATATGTCTCTTACACCTACACCAATAGGTTGTATGTTCGAGTCATGTCTCCCTCCCCAAATCCCAAAAAAAGGGCCAATAATGATGTAGGACAAATCATGATTAGTCATGCATGATAGGGCCGGCCCAACTGTATTGCTGGAGGGGCGGCTGCCCCGGGCCCCTTTTTTAAAGGGCAAAATTTGCATGTATTTATATTAATTCAGGGGTCCAATATTTGTTGGGTTTCAGGCTAAGTTGGGCTCAGGACAAACAAATGTCCAGATGCTTTCTTGTTATCAATTATAAGATATTACTTATTAGTCCAAATATCATGGGCCCATTTTGTGCCAACACCATATTCCTTATTCAACATGTCATGGGACCCATTTTTCTATTTTTTTACATTTTCACCCTGGCCCTAAAAACGTCAGGGTCGGCCTTAATGCATGAACCACGGTATACTCATGGAAGATCTGCACTGGTGTCACAATGATTTACTACTAGTCATAGAATATCTTTGCACTCATCATGATGATCGACTCATTGATCTCATGGAGATTTGAATTATTTGATTGAGAGAGTTAATGACATCTCAAGATTCGAACTTTAAGACTTTGATTGAGAGTTAGTTGATGAATGCACTGTTTACCACCATTTCACATCGTTCGATAGTATATTAAGATTAACTTTGTTTAAGTTGGGCTCAGGACAAACAAATGCCCAAATGCTTTCTTGTTTTCAATTATAAGATATTACTTATTAGTCCAAATGTCATGGGCCCATTTTATGCCAACACCCTATTCCTTATTCAACATGTCATGGGGCCCATTTCCCCATTTTTTTACATTTTCGCCCCGAGCCCCAAAAACGTCAAGGCCGGCCCTGATGCATGAACCATGGTATACTCATGGAAGATCTACACTGGTGTCACAATGATCTGCTACTAGTCATAGAATATCTCTGCACTTATCATGATGATCTGCTACTAGTTAACTATGACTCGTTGATCTCATGGAGATTTGAATTATTTGATTGAGAGAGTTAATGACATCTCAAGATTCGAACTTTAAGACTTTGATTGAGAGTTATTTGATGAATGCACTCTTTACCACCATTTTACATCGTTCGATAGTATCTTAAGATTAAATTTGTTTAAGTTGGGCTCAGGACAAACAAATGTCAAAATGCTTTCTTGTTATCAATTATAAGATATTACTTATTAGTCCAAATGTCATGGGCCAATTTTGTGCCAACACCCTATTCCTTATTCAACATGTCATAAGGCCCATTTTCCCATTTTTTTACATTTTCACCCCAAGCCCCAAAAACGTCAGGGCCGGCCCTGATGCATGAACCACGGTATACTCATAGAAGATCTACACTGGTGTCACAGTGATTTACTACTAGTCATAGAATATCTTTGCACTCATCATGATGATCTGCTACTAATTAACTATGACTCGTTGATCTCATAGAGATTTGAATTATTTGATTGAGAGAGTTAATGACATCTCAAGATTTGAACTTTGAGACTTTGATTGAGAGTTATTTGATGAATGCACTGTTTACCACAATTTCACATCGTTCGATAGTATCTTACGATTAACTTTATTTAAGTTGGGCTTAGGATAAACAAATGTCCAAATGCTTTCTTGTTATCAATTATAAGATATTACTTATTAGTTCAAATGTCATGGGCCTATTTTGTGTCAACACCGTATTCCTTATTCAACATGTCATGGGGCCAATTTTCCCATTTTCTTACATTTTCGCCCCGGGCCCCAAAATTGTCAGAGCCGACCCTGATACATGAACCATAGTATACTCATGGAAGTTCTGTACTAGTGTCACAATGATCTACTACTAGTTATAGAATATCTCTGCACTCATCATGATGATCTGCTACTGGTTAACTATGACTCGTTGATCTCCTGGAGATTTGAATTATTTGATTGAGAGAGTTAATGACATCTCAAGATTCGAACTTTGAGACTTTGATTGAGACTTATTTGATTAATGCACTGTTTACCACAATTTCACATCGTTCGATAGTACCTTAAGATTAACTTTGTTTCATGTATATTTTATAGGCTTTTATTGTTTTTTTTTTTTTGGAAATAAGTGTTTTAAGTAAGATATACTAGAAATTGAAAACAATTACTGTGTAATCAATTCTCTCATTATCGTTAACAAAATTATTTCTTTTGGAGCAATTTTGGAGCAATTTTGTTGGTTTTATAACTATCTAATTTTCCATTCGTTAAATAAATATATCAATGATGATAAACAAAAACGAAATTAAATAAAAGAGAATTTTGGGAAATTATCATGTAAAATGTAAACTATAGATCACAAAAGAGTGAAACTCCTTTAAATATCGATTTATGTGGACCAATATATATATATATATACAGTGGTTCTCTCATAAGGGATCTCTTATTTTAATTTCGGTAAGGACCACCATGAAATCATATCGATTTGAATGAATTTTAATCTGAATTTTTTTGTGGATGATAAGTAAATTGAAATCTACCTATAAATAAAATTTGAGAATTTTTCAAGCACGAAAACTATTTTTCTTGAATTTCCTATATTTCGCCTATTTTTCTAATGCCTTCATATTTAAAAAAATCGGTAAAAATAGTTTTCGTGCTTGAAAAATTCTCAAATTTTATTTATAGGTAGATTTCAATTTACTTATCATCCACAAAAAAATTCAGATTAAAATTCATTCAAATCGATATGAATTCATAGTGGTCCTTACCGAAATTAAAATAAGGGATCCCTTATGAGAGAACCACTGATATATATATATATATATAGAGAGAGAGAGAGAGAGAGAGAGAGTAAAAGTCGCACATCTTTGATTATATTGAAGCCCACGGAATGACATTTTTTTTTTTTTTTTTTTTGCAATGTTTATTAATTCGGGATAAAGTAATTTTTTTTTTTTTTTTTTAAGTTTTAGTCATTAGTAGGATTCGAGTCGTTGATCTATAAATCATTTGTCTAAACCCAAGCTCATTCGTCTATCAGCTGGGCTATGCTCCTATTGGCCACGTAATGACATATTGATTGTGAACAACTTATTAAACAATTAATTGAGGCAGTTTTGCATATATGTGAACAGCTACAGCTGCTTCGATATATGTAATATTTAAAAGATCATAATTAGTAGAATTTTCTTGAAATGGATATGATGATAAGTACTCAGAAGCAGGCAGGGCCACAATAAGTCAGTCATCAAATCGTCTCTTTACAAGCTTTTAAAACTGATATTTACTATCATCGTCTAATGTGATTTGTTGGTGAGTAACGTTCATTCGATCTATTATTGTCTCAGTTCGAGTTGTCACAATCGTATGTGGTGTATGTATATGTATATGTATATGTATATATATATATATATATATATATATATATTATAAATGAATATTTGGGTTTGCATTTTTCAGGAACCAATATCACATATTTACTCCCGATAGACATCCTATTAAGACCAATTTTTAACGTACCTAAAGTTCTAGTCCTTGTTCCCAAAATTTGTAGTAGTGAACTAGTTGATTTCGCTCATAGTATAACGATAAGAGATAAATTTTATTTAGTGCCACCTTTGTAATTTGAACAAAGCTAGTGAATAGTGATAGTGATTAGTGAGTGACTTAAAGGGCTGGTTGAGTGTAGCTGACATGAATAATATATTTAGAACCGGTCTGAAATCTGAATGTTGTAGTGGTAAAAAATTGACTAACGGCCCATTACGTTTTAGATCCTTTAAAACAGGCCCACTGATGAACTAAGGACCAAAGCCCATCAATGGCCCAAAAGACAGTTCTTTGTTTGACTACCAAGTCAATGACATCACCCCTTCCCCCGAGAATCACGGAGACAAGCCCACAATCTCAGCCCGCGATACTATCAACAGTCCTATGAATAGCATACACGTATTCGTTTAACTTAAATGTTAAGAGTCAATTTGATTGGCACCACCCCGGTTACTCAAGTGTCCAACGATCACTTCATTGGTTTTACAGATTATCGGTGTTAAATTCCGAATTAATTGTGTGTTAACTAAAAATAGCACAAGTCAAATAGTAACCGGACTTTTATTGATCTGGATTGCTGAAAGTCATCATACTTTATAGATCCGATTGTCTACTAATATTGTCAATGTTTTTTTTTTTTTTTTTCCTTTGGGTACAAGAAGTATGAAGTAATGAAGCAGTCTAATTATCAAATAAGCATTGACATTTGACACTCACATTTTACATTACAATTGAAACTTTTACATGTTTGCTTTTAATTTCCGAAAAAAAGAATTATTCTTTACATGTCCCGAAAAGAAAGACAAAAAACAAAAGAACAAACCCTAAAATTTTGAAACAATCATGATCATATAAATAACCAGATTTACCTCTTTTTATAATCGCGATTTGGGACACACAATTTTTCAAATCATAATCATAATCATAATCATCATCACTGAGACGAAGAAGGTTTCGACGACGTCGTATTCTTGCTGCGACAGAATTCAAAACTATTCTCGTCCATTTTCTCCACAACAAAATGAGCAAGCATATCATAAGACTCCACCAAATTCTCTCTACACAAGAACTCATCACCACACAATCTCTCCACGTGTCTATAATAATCATGAACAAACACGTGCGTTTTTGGGTTCCCGCCTTTTTTGCTCCGAGCAAGAACTCCGGCGGTGAAGATTGGCGACATTCTTCCAGGCCCGTCAGGCCCATCTCCTCTCGGCCCATCAATCAAAATCAAATCCCAATCCACTTCATATACATGATTCGGCAAATCATTGATACCCAATTTGCATTCTGAGAACAAAAGATTCTGGACCGGTCTGCATTCGTTGCCGATCTGTTCTTTAACCGCCGCCACCAGCTCCTCCGTCTCGCTAGTCTTGGTCGTGTATTGTACATCGAAGACGTCGATTTCTGGGTGTAATTCTTCGTAGTACGCGGCGTAGTATCTGTTCTCTTCGATGAAAACTGTACGGCCGTTGTGGTTGAGAGATTTCCAGAGGAGGGTTTCTTGGGTGATACCGAAAACGAGGAAATTACACGGCGACGAGCACTTACGGAGGACATCGGAGATTCTTTTAAGCTCAGCGTGTGTCATGTGGTAAGAGTCGTTTGATTTTGAAGCGTAGTGGAGGAGGGTGTTGATGACTGTCGTCGGTAGAGTGGAGGAGGATTGTACAGTGCTGCCGGTGACGGCGGCTGCGGCGGCGGCGGAGGTGGTTTTGATGGGTAAGGAGTCTCTGGTGTAGATTAGAGTGACGAGAAAAGCTATGGTGAAGAATGAGACGACAACGAGAAGCCATAGACGACTTGAAGTTCCTTGTTTTTGAATGTATGGGTGGAGAAGAATAAGCTTTGTGTTGCTGTTGTTGTTCTTCATGATTGTTTAGAGAAGCTACTACAAAGAAGAAAAACTAAAAATAAATAAATTGGAAGAAAGAAAATCTGTGTCTTGTCTTCCGTTTGTAGTAATAGTAGTAGTGGCAGAGAAGATTCTTTTGAGTTGTGAAAAGAATGAGAGAGAGAGGGTTTGATTTTAAAGATGGGTTTTTGCTAGCAAATTAGTAGTAGATGTGTGAAGGTGACATTGTTTTTAGGCTTATAGCATCTCCGCGGCTCGCGGTGTGAAAAATAAAAAAAATAAATAAATAAAATATGTAGGATAAATAGATAACCCGTTAATGCAGCTTTGTATATTCGACCTCAAATTGATGTGGTAAAACAAATATTAGATATTATTAATATGATCGTTTGCTTTCAAACAGCCTGTTTGACGATCATTTTTTCAGTTGACTCAATAAGTATTTAAAATTAATATTAATTTTTCATCTATTTTTATAAGGAAATAAAATATAAAGAGTAATTCTACTTGCTTTTTCATCTATTTTTGATAAAGAAATAAAATAAAAAGAGTAATTCTACTTTGCTCAAATCTGGTGTCCAAATGATATGGTATCAATCCATTCATTTAAATAATTTAAATAAATAGATTCTACTGATACCACATCATTTAGACACTAAATTCGAGCAAAGTAACATTATTGAAATAAATAAATAAATAAATAGGGAACAAAAATTGGACACGTTATTAAAAAAGTGTTTTAAACAAAAGCATAAGAGATAAAATTTTGAGTTAATTGTGTATCAAGTCTATATTTATGCCACATAGGAAACAAGACTTTTGACACGATTATTGGAATGCAGGTCACTTTTACATCAGAAATGCTTTTACAATCAACCTGGTGAGTGGTGATTAAATTAAATATTATTATATTCTAGAAATCAAGCAAATTGAATTAATTAACCACATGAAACACGATAATTATATATAAAAAAATGTGTTCATTAATTTTCCATGGTGATTGTGATTGGGAAACCGGTGAAGGTGATCCAATGATAAGGCAATAGAGGTGGTTGGAGATGGACCTGGAGAGTTGCTGGAGGAGCTGGTGGTACAGTTTCAGCGACCTGATAACTAATTACAAGCAAAAAGTCGCTTTTACTTGTTTCTTTTTTAGGTTTTGTTCTTACGTAACCTTATTAAAATATAACCATTTCTTAAGTAATTAATTTCAAGAATGAGACTACCTACCTGCAGCTTGTAATAGAGCTTCATGTCTAGATCAGTCATCATCAATGTTGATCATGTCACATTTTTTGGTGGATTATATAACAAACCATACTTTGAAGCAATATTCTATAGAATTAATAATCATCTTTCGTATTATATGTGTACTCTTGTATGTACTTATTTTTTTTCCGACAATTTTCAAAACCATCATACTAGAGATATGTCATGTATCTTTTTTTAATATTATTTTAGGGTATCTATTTATCTAGTTATCTAGATCGAGTATTTTTTTTTTTAAGCTTTTTACCATTGATAGGATTTGAAATGTTGATTTGAGAGTCATTTATCAAAACCTCAAACTCGTTCATCTATCAGTCGAGCTACACCCCTGGGGCTAGAGGAGGAGATAGGCAGGGGCCAACAAGGGCCATGGCCCCCCAACCAAAATATGTTCAACAAATTTTTCATGTATAAAATTGTCATAATGTGTTATATAGATAAAGATATCTCTGACCCATCACATTATTTTTTAATTATAAACATAATTATTACCCTTTAAAGTCTGATCCAACCAATATAACCGTTTTAAGAAGAAATTATTCATATGTTCCTATTTAATTAATAATGTATCTAATGAATATATATCATGAATATTATTAACCATGATCACTAAGAAATACTGAATGCAATAGATTATTTACTACAGTAGTAAGTTCATTTTGTGACACATGCAACATAAATGTTATAGATATTAATGCTTGTATATTGCAATACGAGGTCGAACTCATAATCAACAAGATAATTTTACAATTAAACAATACTATTGGATATGTATATATTTTATGTTGAAATTGATTCTCAATTACAATAATTAAATATGAGTATAGATTCGATTATAAATGATTTTTTAGATTTTAAAGAGCGGTATTTTGATTCATAAAACTTATGTTTATTTTGTTTATTAATTTATGAGACTAAATGGTAATACTAATATATTTCTCTTGCACAAACTTGAATTTCTTTTTGTCTTGGTCCCCCGAAGCTAAAATCCTAGCTTCGTCTCAGGCTGGGGCCATATGTCACATATCTTGAGTTGTTATAAATATATTATTTTGTCGTAAAACACCATTTAATTCATGTCATCATCTGGTAAATAAATAAAGAATGATGATTATTTCTTCAAATACACTTTTATAGATATTATACCACATTTGCAGTAGCAAAAACAATAAATATTAACGATATTATTATGAAAATGATTGAATATGACAGTAATCACAGTATGATATGTGTAATGTTTCAATATTATTTATTTATTTACATTTATATGTGTAATATGTTCTAGAATCTAACAAGAAGTTTCACCAAAAAAAAAACTATATTTTCTAACAAAAACTCCTACTAAGAAAATATTCAAAATTCAGCAGTAGAACCAAAATGATTTTGGATTCCCTGTGGATTGAGTTTTCAATTTAATTTGTTCTACATATCACTCTTTATTATTAGACTCTAATTTTTTTTTTTCAGGGTTTACATTTAGAGAGTATTTAAAATTTTTACGAACTGCATTTTGTACCAAATTCGGCTAATACTAACACCGTTTAATATGGTTTGATGGCAAATAACGTTTATTTAATCCAATTCGAGTTGTCTTATACCAAATTTTCAGACTTACCTAATCTCTTGCATACTGATTCGGTTTGCATTTTCAATTTCAATAATCTGAACTACTTTTAAATTTTGACATCCTACCAACCCACATTTTGTCAAAGGATTTGTTATTAATATTGTTAATGACAATATATATCACGAAAAGAAAAAAAAAAAAAAAATTGCTATTAATATCGTTCAAAGTAGTATAGCTTGATGTCGGTAGATCCCTATAAACCTTTGAGATAAATTAAAAATGTAAAATAAATAAAGCTACCGGTAGCCTCGTATGATTCATTGGGCCAATTCGGAGGAGACCAAAGATCATCTATGGGCCGAACATGGTCCAGAAGATCTGCAATCAAATCAATGGCGGTGCTTCCTGAAATTAGAGGTGTTTTGACTGTTAATTGAAACCAGTTTGTTGTACCAAATTTTTTTTTTCATTGAATTGAATTTGATTTTACTTTGCAGAATCACTATTTTGAATGCTCCACACAGTCATCCATGTCAAACAACAATATATTGTTAAAAAAAGAAAACAAAAAATCCATGTCAGTACTTGTTTGTAGTAGAATTGAAGTTTCTATTCCACGGTACCATAGTCATCAAACTAGCTAACAAATTAATTATACTTTTTTTTTAATGCAATTGAACCGTTTACATGAAATGAACATCGCAAATAGCCAACATGAGTGTAGTTTAGCTGATAGATGGACGAGCATGAGACTTGGGCAAATGATTTCCACGTCAGCAACTCGAATCATACCAATGGCAAAAGCTTTCAAAAAATACATCCTGGTTTCAGATTAATAGATATTGTAAATAAAATAAAATATAAAAAAAATATTTATATATAATAATAATAATAATAAAAATAAATAAATAAATAAAAATAAAAATAAAAATAAACTTCGCAAATAAAATTGTCAATTACCATGCAAGGTGGTATATCAAAATAAATAAACCATTACGTTGTTTTCCAACTCCGATGCACACTCTTTCATTTTCTAAGGCCTAGCTAGCAAAATCATCCAATTATAGAAACTTGTACTAATTAACACCAGCTTGAAGATCACTAGTGCAACCAAAAAGCATACAAATTTATCAACAAAAAGGGCTAAATTCAGAGTGCTTTTCACCTAAAGCGAATAAAATTTCAAGATTAAAGAATACTTTAGTTTGCCGAGTCACATTATAACACTTGCGGGTATGACGATTTGAATCTAAAAATCGTCAATGTAAATGAACGCTTTTTATCATCTATATCTATATCTTTCGAACTCGGTGTTGAATTACTACTGTGTATTGTGTGTGGTTATGTCCCAATCAGCAAGCACTATGACTCGCTTCACATGAAAGTGACAGTGACTTTATTTTGGTGGGCTCAAATGTGTCTTCACAGTCAAGAAAGCATCAAATTTGGACATTGAAATTCTGCAAAAAAAGGAAACGATAATGAGAAAACACTTGGATGGATCGTCGACTTCTTAGTGATAATAAAAGAAAAGCATTTGCTAGCTTAAAAAGATTGGACGGATGAGATTGCTTTTTCAAAAAGATGAGGAGATAAATCAACCTTCTTCAAATGGAAAAATGACGCACGCACGTACGAAAATATTGGAGAAACATGCACATCATATCAATGGCTGCTCACCATTCAACACCAGCCCATCACAATTCACACCACAGACAAGATACAAGAGACAAGAGAATAATTATCTTCTCTAACTTTCGAGAGATTTTTTTTTGGATTTTATATACATTTTTCGGCAATCAAATTGGACACTGTTGAAGATATATATAGTTTCCTAACAAACATGGACCCAATGCCCATATATGAGTCCATGACCAAGACCAATGACTTCGCAGTTTGTTGTTTGTAGCCACTTGTAGGTTTGGTTTCTTTTTTTGTTTTTGGAACTATAGATTATTTCATGTGTGTCTTAGTAGGATATATATATACATTTGAATTCAAATGTGTGTTTTAGCCAAATCGGTTGGACGCTTCCCCTTCACTTAAATAATAGGTGTTTAAGTCTCATACTTACCCATTAAATCGTAAAGTATAGTGTACGTAGTAGGAGTTGCATTCTGAATTGTGCTTATTATAACGACTGATTTTGCCAAATTTCAATAAAATTATAAAATACTAACTTTATTGGTGTCTGATTTCAAAAACTAAAGTTGTTTTCTTATTACAATTAATTTATAGTTTAAGGAAAGTACGTTACTCAAATCCACAATTTCAATGGTATTGTTGGGGAAGAAAATGAGTCTTCGATGACTGATTATGGAGAAAGAAGTCCTTTTCAATGAAGTACGGTAAAAATGGTTCTCAACCTCGATTGGTTACAGTTATGCTTCAATATTGGAGAAAATCAAAAATCCCCTCCATAATGGTAAATTGTTGGTTTATATAGGCTTTGGTTCTGACACAAGGGAGACGTGTCAGGTTGTGGTTGGTCAAGTCTGACAGGTGTCGCTGCCTTGTCAGTGGTTGACATTTCGCCAACAATAACGCCATAAGGATATCGATGGTTGGTGTCGGGTATCTAATCTTAGATCTGGTGTCTTCAGAGGTTACTTCACTACTACAAAAATCTTGACAAAGATCACTTTTAAAATGATCTAAAAATATCTAGTGATCACTTTTAAAAGCGATCTCTATTCACATGATCTTAAAAAAAAAAAAAAAAAAAAAAAATCAATTTAAGATCACTTAATAAGTGATCCGGTTAAACTCAATAAAGATCATTTAAAAAAAAAAAAATTGATCTCTATTTAAAACATTTTAGTAAAAAAATAAATTATAATTTACTATTTTATAATTTCTATTCATCGCAAACAAAATATAACAGTGATTCGTTTCAAAAAATATATATTATTATTCATTTATTAAAAAATCATAACGACATTATTTTCCAACAATTTTATTCATCCAAATTCAAAATATAAATCCATAATACATCTCAAAACAAATATGCAAAAAAAATCCCATAATCAATAAACAACTTACAAAGACATTTTTACAAGATTCTTCAAAGATCAAAGTTCAACAATAGATTATTTATCAAAATTTAATACCTCAATTTACATACGCAGTCCCCACAAAGACATCTAATCA
This sequence comes from Acer saccharum, assembly GCA_030490815.1. Lineage (NCBI taxonomy): Eukaryota > Viridiplantae > Streptophyta > Magnoliopsida > Sapindales > Sapindaceae > Acer > Acer saccharum. The sequence goes on from CM059868.1 coordinate 2,620,099, forward strand.
TCTTGCATAATACCACCATCACCTTGGGTAATTGAACTCATTCCTCGAATCCGTATAACATTAACATAAAAGAGTTTAAAGGGATTAAAAACTTTGAAAGAATCTAATACAAAGTCATAAATGTAACTTCAACTCACGTATTTCTAGATATATATTTTTTTAATTCAAAGAAAATCAAAATCATATCGTTCATAAAATATAAATCCTCCAGTGGTTTATAATCGCACAAACAAAAAAAAAAAAAAAAAAAAAAAAATCAATGATGATACAGTAAATATAAAATTTTATTCAATAAAATCCATTCACTTTTTTAAATTCATATACAAATATATAAGTGTGTATGGATAAATTATAAAACTCTTTGTTGGAAGAAAAGGCAATAACAAAATTAAAATTAAGAAAAAAAGGAACTCACCTCGTCTACATCACTTGGATGTTTTAGTGGTTGGAGTTGAACCTGTTTACGATTTTCTTATTTTTCCGGGCCAAGAAAACTGAATAGAAGGTGGGACTTGACAATTAAAAAACAAAAGTAATTTGGACTTGGTTTGGTGACCGCTGAAAATTGATAAACGAAGAGAGATTAAAGTAAACTAAAAAAAAAAAGTTACGTGAGAGAGTTTGAGGAGAGAAAGGCGGCATTTATTTGTGCCACTTTAAAATTTGTTTTTTTTTTTTAAAAAAAAAATCAATTTTATTTTATCATTTCTTTAAACTAATTTTTTTTGACAGATTTTTTTTTTTTTTAATTGTTTTGAAACCTAATTATTTTATCAAACAGTTTATTTTAAAGATTAAAAATGAATAAATCTATCTGATCTTTAGATAATTTTTTTGACCAAATAGATAAAATTAATCTACTATAATAAATTAATAATAATAACAATAAAATTGTATTTAGATGATGCTTTTTAAAAAATAAAATAAAAAATACCAATTTTCATATTGATCTATTCTAACTAAAAAAAAAAAATAAGTTTTTCAAAAAATGATCTATTTAAAATTATCGCTTAATGAAAAAGATCTCTTTTTCATAAAGTGATCTATTTTAGTAATCAATTCCTTAAAATAGATCATTTTTACTTAGAGTGATCTATTTTAAGTGATCTCTTTAATTCTTTTTGTTGTAGTGCTTCCAAGGTGTCACACACCGAAACGGATGCAGTTATGGCGTCTTCGTAAGTTTACAATTGTGTCCAACAGGTATATTGAACTATTTGAAGACATATATACTATACTATTGAGTCAACCTTATCCCGTAATTTTATAATGTTAAATAGTTATTAAAAAAAAAAAATTCAAAACTCATAGCAATTTTGTATATCATTAGAACCTGTTACCAGGGGTGTAACTTTGCCGGTAGATAGACGAGTTTGAGGCTTCAACAAATGACCCCCAAGTCAACGGGCTTGAATCCTACCAATAATAAAATAACTTTAAAAAAAAAAAAAAAAAACCGATGGATAGATACTATCATTAGAACCTTAACGTAGACTTAAAGCTCCTCTCCCATTATCCATTATGATTACAATCGTTGAATTGAAGCATATATAATAGACATAGAGATGCTAATAATGCAAACTCTACTACTACAGTACATAACAAAACCAGACAGTAAGTGTACAGATGCCTAGCTGTCTAGACTCTACTCTAAATCTCTAATAGCCGCCAATGGCATCCAATAATTATTCACGAGTTCGCTAGGTTTTTCCCAGTTCACACCAAAAGAGAACCTTCACGAGTGAACCAGTAATGAAAAAAACTCACCTATCCTTTTTCTTTCTTGCAGCAACAGAAGCAGAACAGAGAAAAAACATAAATACAACACAACCGCCATGAAATATGGGCCTGTTTTGATTGACCAATGCTAGTTTTTTGTGATTGTGACGGCCATTGATAGTGGAGACTGCTAATGGGTCGATTTCGGTGTTGTTTTTTTGCAACCTGGATTTGCCACTCTTTATCAACCTGCGCGTCATATATTTATTTGTTTGAAATGTGATATCGAATGGGCCATATATATGTCGGGACCTGTTGAGATATTTAACGGCCTATAAATAGTTTAGGATATCTATTCTCGTAACGACTGTATTTTACTTGTACAAATAATTGATTAAAGAGAAAACTTTGTACACGTTTTGACATGGAACATGAGGTGTACTGTGTACACAGTTAATTTAAGGGATTAGAGCATTTCCAACGGCCTCCCTTAAAGGCATCCCTTAGCTAAATTAAAGGAGTAGATGTATTTTTACAACTCCAATAGGTCACTAAATAACTCCGTTAATTGTGTTCTGGTGGAGTTCACTCCCTTTATTAAAGGTTGTTTTCAACCCCCTTAAAGTGGGCTTCACCTATTTAAGATTGTCTTAAAGCAGGCTCTACCTATTATAATTGACAAATAATATATAATATTTATTAAACACAATATCTAATATTTAGATAATAATAAAAAATTACTAAATAGGCCATTTAAAGGAGTATTGTTGGAGCACACGTTCCCTTAACGGTCCATTGCAATAACCTACACCCTTAAATAATGGAGTCTCCAAGGGAGATGGTTGGAAATGCTCTAATACTTTTAATGTGGCTAAGTACCTTTAATGTGTTAATAATTGAAGTCAAAATATGGGAAATCTTTGTCTAATTAGGCAGAGATAGTGCTTTAGTTTGTCACCTTCAACTGTCCAACTATTTATTCTATAATTAAATATATCCATATAATTTTTTAACTTCAAAAAGTATGGATAGTACATTTCATCATGTGAAGAGCTTTCAAAACAATATATATATATATATATATTAAGTTATTATTATTTTCAAATAATTAATTTCTTATGATTTTATTATCTATGATTTTTGTATTACATTACAACTTTGAGGAAAAAAACAATTATTGATATAATTTACTATTCATATTAGATCTCATATTCATCTGATTAATTAGAATTCAAGTAATGGTAATGGAGCTTTTCAGTCATCGTAGTTTGTATGGAATTTTTTAGAAGAACTTTTAATACCCAAAATAGCTTTTAGGTTAAGTTGGTTTTAGGACATATTAACCATTTCACCTTAATATTGAAAGTCAATAATATATGTTTCATTTTATTTATATGTAAATGATTGTCTTATTTAAATAAAATATTAGAATTTTAATAAACGAATTAGTTTATTTATTTATTATTATTTTTACTGTATCTATCTATCTATATATCTAAACTAGATATTTTTTTGAAGCTTTTATCAATGGTAGGATTTGAGAGTCATTTCCTCAAACTCCAAGTTCGTCTATCTACATGCTGAACTATGTTCATAGGCATAAACAAATTAGTTTAGAAAATAAACTAAATGTGTGTTTTTTTAATAAAAAAATACTAATAAATGTAATTAATAAAATATATTAAAAAAAAAAAATGGTAAATGGTAAACCTTAACAATAATTAAACACCGCCACGGCGCCACCTTTTATCGTCCTCCAACAGCCCTACACTGACATAGTGCCATCACAACCACAGAGCCACTACCTTTTTCTTTTTCTTTTTCTTTCTTTTTTACAATATTCTCTTTATTTAATTTAAACTTTCCCTCTATAATTTTATCTTTGCCTTTACCGCTTTCTTTTTCCCAATTTTTTTTTTTTTTTTTTTAAATAAATGATAAAGTCATAAACATAGATCAAAAACTACAACTATGGGTACCATTCGAATTATGACTGGTCGAAACCTTTTACAATGGATGAGAAGATAATCACTTTTACAAACCTTTTACACGAAATTGAAATATAACTATATCGAAAGAACATCATTTACTATCAATTCTCCCCTACAATTTACACTTTTACGAGCAATATGATTGATCGAGTGTCGAACCTCCCTATATGAAATGAGTTATATAACCAATTATATCAAAATCGGCATAAATCATGACTAAATTAACACAATTAGGTAAATACATCATTAATGTAAATGTTTTTGTAAGAAACGAAATCTATCAATTCTCCCCTACAATTTACACTTTTACGAGTAATATGACTGATCGAATGTCCAACCTCCCTATATGAAAATGAGTTATATAACCAATAGTATCAAAATCGATGTAAATCATGACTAAATTAACACAATTAGGTCAATACATCATTAATGCAATGTTTTTTTTTATAGTAAGAAACGAAATATAATGAAAATCACTTTCAATATATATATATAATGAAAATCATTTTTTTTTTTTTTTTGTTGGGAAACATAATAAAATTCGATTTTGAAATAAAATTATTAGAAAATAAAGGGATAATTACCTTGGTGGCCATAAAATTGATGACATACTCAAAATTGCCACTAGATTGGAAAGTTGTTCCAAAATTGCCATTTTTGGCGAACTTTATGACACCAATGACCATTCCATCAAACACCGTTATAACATCGTTAACTTCTTGTTCTTTTGGTATCAAAATGGTCATTCCCATATTTAAACTATAATCCCAAGTTTTTCATCCTAATTAATAATCAAGATAAGAGATTTTCACCTCATATTCTTTTTTTTTTTTTTTTTTTTAATAAATTAATCACCACGACAAAGCTGAAACTTGGAGTTTGTCAAAAAAAAAAAAAAAAAAAAAAAAAAAAAAAAAAAAAAAAAAAACTAAGACTATGAGAGATTAAAAAAGTCACGATGTCAATTTAATGGGAAAATCAAGACCTTGAAATATTCAAAGCAATGGGTGTTTTCGTTTGAAAAACAAAACATTAAATGTAGTCACAATAAACTAAGAAGTTGAACTTTATGTTATCTGAGTGAACATAAGTGCTTTCATTATTCTCATATTGTAACATGGTTAAAAACTCTAACAAGTCAGGCAACCACATACGCTATTCTTTAGTTAAAAGTAACATATTAAGAGTTTTATATCAAGATGACCCTTACAACTGTCCAAATTTTTTTAGAATTAATTTATTGGCCATCCATTTGATTAATTGGTATCAAAATGATCATTATATGTAATCTATATTGTATAGAAAAATAGAGTAAACAATCATAAACAATAAAATTTTATTCAAAACAAAAAATACATAAATTCATAAACAATGGAGAAAATGAATTATTTATTTGATTCAATATAATTTCAGTTTTATACACTTCAAATACTTGTCAAACTGCACAAGTATACCAAAATCCCATACACAAATATACCAATCTGTTCATTTTAATCTGAAAACAACTCCAAAACCATGGCTTTTTTTTTCTGCACAAATATACCACGACCGCACCCTATTCAAAACCACACAAAAATATACCAACCAAATTTTATGGTTTCAGTTTGGTCGTGGTGATTAATTTAATATACAATTAATTAAAAAAAGAATATGAGGTGAAAATCTATTATGTTGATTATTAATTAAGATGAAAAACTTGAGATTATAGTTTAAATATGAGAATAGCCACCTTAATACCAAAAGAACAAGACGTTAACGGTGTTTGATGGAATAGTCATTGATGTCATAAAGTTCGTTAAAAATGGTCATTTTAAAACAACTTTTCAATTTGGTGATCATTTTATTAGTGTGTATCAATTTGATGGATTGATGGACATGAAGTAATTATCCCGAAAATAAATGCAAGTCAAGAACGGTCAGGACTCACGCGCTCTTCAAGAGGCCCCACTTTCACGTGACTCCCTCTTCACTCTTCACTCCCACTGAAAAAAAAAAAAAAAAAAAAAAATCCAGCTGCTCCGCAACAAAACACACACACACTGACACTCTCTCCAAAACTCAAACGACGCAGCCAAAAACACAAAAAATGCAACAACACAAATGACTTCCAAAACGACGCCGTCTCTGTTCCCTCCTCTCCTCCTCCTCCTCCTCGTCCTCTTGTTTTCTTCCTCCACCACCACAACCACCGCCCAGTACCCACCTGTAATAAACTCACTTCTCCCATCCGACGCCGTTTCACTGCTCTCCTTTAAATCCAAAGCCGATTTAAACAACAAACTCCTCTACGCTCTCAACGAGCGCTTCGATTACTGTCAATGGCAAGGCATCAAATGCGCTCAAGGCCGTGTCGTTCGTGTAGTCCTCCAAAGTTTCGGTCTACGTGGCACTCTCCCTCCCGATACTCTAACACGGCTCGACCAGCTCAGAGTACTGAGTCTAACCAACAACTCGCTCACCGGTCCAGTTCCCGATTTATCGCCGCTGTACAATCTCAAATCTCTGTTTTTAAACCACAACACTTTCACCGGAACTTTCCCTCTCTCCATTTTGTCACTTCACAGACTAACCGCTCTCGATCTCTCTTATAACAATCTAACTGGTTTGATTCCGGTTAATTTGACCGGTTTAGACCGGTTGTATTCTCTTAAGCTTGAGTGGAATCGGTTCACCGGGTCGCTTCCGCCGCTGAACCAGTCGTTTCTCATGGTTTTCAATGTTTCCGGTAATAATCTCACCGGAGTGGTACCGGTTACGCCGACTTTGTCTCGTTTTGATACTTCGGCTTTCGGGTTAAACCCGAATCTGTGCGGCGAGATTATCAACAAAGCTTGCGATTCTCGGTCGCCGTTCTTCGATTCGCCGAACGCTACGTCGCCGACAAATGCACCGCTCGGACAAAGCGAGCAGTCACAGGGAATAGTGGTTATAAACCCTCCCTCACCACGAAATAATCACAAGAAGTCCACTCTGGTTCTAGGGTTTTGTATAGGTTTTGCGGTGTTGATTTCTTCTCTTTTCTGCATTTTTTTTCTAATCAGGAGAAATGGCGGTGAAAGAATCTTGAAAGAGCCGCCAACGACGTCGTTTGACTCTCCTGATATTATCACATATCCTGAACCTGCAAGCTCAAGAAATCTAACCCATGTTGAAGGAAACAAGTTCCAAGTAGAAACGAAAGCAAATAAAATACTACAAGTCGAAGAAACACCACCATCACAGAGATTGATAAAAAAGAGCGGTAGTTTGGTGTTTTGTGCCGGTGAATCCGAGTTGTATAGTTTAGAGCAGCTAATGAGAGCTTCTGCGGAGTTGCTGGGTAGAGGTAGCGTTGGAACTACATACAAAGCTGTGCTTGATAATCAGCTTATAGTGACTGTGAAGAGACTAGATGCAAGCAAGACCGCCATTACAAGCAGTGAAGTTTTTGAGCAACATTTGGATTCTGTTGGGTTGCTTCGACACCCATATCTGGTGCCCATCAGATCTTATTTTCAAGCTAAAGGAGAGAGGCTGATCATCTATGATTATCAACCAAATGGGAGTCTCTTCAATCTCATTCATGGTATGTGTCTTCTTCTCCATCACAACTCTCAGTTTTTTTTTTTTTTTTTTTTTTCGTTGTTTAACTCAGTGAGTCAGGCTCGGTCCGGAGCCAATCTTGAAAATTCCATGAAAAAATTATTATACACGTGTAGTTGTGTTTCTGACGTGGGTAGTGATACCTGCAAAATTGGGGTCATGACGTGTTGACACGTCATTGGTCCAGCATGTCTCGATTAATTTTTTATGGTCGTGAATGGCTGCAAAGTGTTGCAGCTTTTAAGACAAAAGAAGGTCTCTTTGTTGCAATGCCGACAATCACGGCGTCGTTTTCGAAAATTAAAGCAAAAAATCCTGGGAACACTCGTATGGTTAGTTGACCATTTTGAAATAATTTTGACTTATTTTATTTTTTATGTTTTCAAATCCACCACTTATGGGTCCAGTGGTATGATCGGACCACACAATGTGAAGTAACCGATGCACAATACCGAAAGAAAAAGAGCCAAACTTTAGTAACTGTCTTCGTTATAGAATAATGTTGGTGGTAGAAAATATGTAATTGCTAAAATTGTAGGATAAGAGTATTGATGTATTGTAAAACCAAAATTAAATATGTATCGAACTCATTACTTATAGATGAAGAGAATATATAACAACTGAATTTCTTACTTTTTTCTATACAAACTAGAGTTATTTGCAAACATAAACATAAACATATATATTAATATATATATAGTCCCGTTCTCATGAAGACGTCCTGATATAACTTCATAAGGATATTGAATGTGAGCCACAAGTTTTGACAAGTGTATACACATTTGAGTCAGCACTTGTCAAAACTAGTGGTTCATATTCAATATTTTCATGAAGTTATATCATAACGTCCTCATATGAAAATTTATATATATATATATATATATATATATATACAGAAATTCTATTATCAGTTCGAACTGATATAATTACGAACTAACAAAAGTTATATCAATTCCTTGCATATGGGCCACTGGATTTAAATACTTTGACTTGGCTGTATGCACTTGTCAGTCAAAGTATTTAAATCCAGTGGCCCACATACAAGGAATTGATATAACTTTTGTCAGTTCGAACTGATAATAGAAAGACTGATATACAGAAATTCTATTATCAGTTCGAACTGACAAAAGTTATATCAGTTCCTTACATGTGGGCCACTGGATTTAAATACTTTGACTTGGTTGTATGCACTTGTCAGTCAAAGTATTTAAATCCAGTGGCCCACATACAAGGAACCGATATAACTTTTGTCAGTTCGAACTGATAATAGAAAGACTGATATACAAAAATTCTATTATCAGTTCGAACTGACAAAAGTTATATCAGTTCCTTACAAGTGGGCCACTGGATTTAAATACTTTGACTTGGTTGTATGCACTTGTCAGTCAAAGTATTTAAATCCAGTGGCCCATGTACAAACGTACAAGAAACTGATATAACTTTTATCAGTTCGAACTGATAATAGAAAGACTGTATATATATATATATATATATATATATATGTAAATAAATGAGACGGCGACAAGCAAATTGCCAATTGCCACAACTTGTTAAGTGTGATATATATATATATATATATATATATATATATATATATGTAAATAAATGAGACGGCGACAAGCAAATTGCCAATTGCCACAACTTGTTAAGTGTGATATATAGCTTTGTTGTGTCATCAATAGTTGTGGCAATTTGCTTGTCACATATATATTTGCCACATATCTTAGGAGCATGTAGGCTGCCACCCATGCTCCAAATATGTACACACATGATGAATGGTGACTAATCCACTATTCCGTAACAAAAAGTTTATTAATCATCTAATTTTAATATTTTAACCAACATATGGTAAAAGATAATTTCAATATAGATTTGGTTTATAAGATTAAATTAGTATACTGGGTCATCTGAACTAAAATCGGATTGATCATTGATGGTTGTGAAACATCAGACTTTAGAAATTGAAGAGGTTGATTTTGTTTGTTGTAATGGTTTAATCAGTTGTTGCTTGTCATTGCTTTTACTGGTTTAGATGTCTGATCTTTTAGTTAATTCCACCGCCCAATGTTGCTTAATGGTAGAGAGCGCTCATTCAATCTGAGATCAGACTGATCACTTATCTTTGATCACCATTCGATTTTGTTTGTTCATCGTTTGTCGAACAAATGTTGGATGGCAGTAGAATATGCTTTGAAGTAATGTAATTGAAAGTTTGAAACTTGTTTGTAGGTTCAAGATCAACAAGAGCAAAGCCTCTTCACTGGACATCATGCTTAAAAATAGCAGAAGATGTAGCTCTGGGACTTACTTATATCCACCAAGCATCAAAGCTCATCCATGGAAACTTGAAATCCTCCAATGTTCTCCTTGGGGCCGACTTTGAGGCCTGCCTCACAGACTACTGCATTTCCATCCTAGCAGACTCTTCTTCTTCTATTATAGATCCTGATTCTGCAGCCTATAAAGCTCCCGAAACCCGCAAGTCTAGCCGCAGAAGCACCGCCAAATCTGATGTCTACTCGTTTGGTGTCCTCTTACTGGAGCTTTTGACAGGTAAACACCCTTCACAACATCCGTTCCTTGCACCCCACGATATGCTAGAATGGGTCAGAGCGGTAAGGGAGGACGATGGCAAGGAAGAAACCCGACTTGGAATGCTCACGGAGGTTGCTAGTGTTTGTAGCTTGACCTCACCAGAACAGAGGCCAGCAATGTGGCAAGTGTTGAAGATGATACAGGAGATAAAGGAGAGTGCAATGGCAGCGGATACTGTATCGTTTGGGTACTCGTAATTCTTGTCTGGATTCAATCGAAATCTATCTTCAAGGGCACTATCCATTGAATTTTTGGACGGTATCCAAAGAAGGAACTATAGGAATGGAAAAATCTTATTCAGCTACACGAAGCATAGATTGATGAGTTTTTTTTTTTTGGATTCGTATATATAATAGTTCGAAATCACGTTTTGCAGTGGCATATATGTATCATAAATTCATGGAGTTTCTGGTCCCTTTTCTTTCTCTTTTTACTCTGATATTATCAATTTTGTCATTTGCTTCTTTTTATTGTAGTACAATATTTGGCCATGCCTGTTATATGTACTTTCAACATACAAATACACAGTAAATTCACACTCTTCTTGTTAAGCAAACAGGAAAAAAAAAAAAAAAAAACAAAACAAAAGACTGGAATCACAACAATGGCTAGCAGGTGGACTTGATGATGATGTTGAAAGTGTTGAAATTGGTGCTATTTTGCTGGTAAAGCGGTTGATTTGGCAGGTGTTTTAATGCTTCGACAGAAGAATCAGAGGGGGGGATTGAATTGAATTCAGATTTTTCAGTGGGCCGAGTGCACATAATGAGAAAATCCCGTGTGAGACCGTCAAATCAAGACCGTTAAATCATAATGAGAAGAATCATAGGTGGGGATTGAATTGAATTCAGAATTTTCAGTGGGCCGGGTGAACATAACGAGAAAATCCCGTGTGAGACCGTCAAATCAAGTGTGTTTTATTTTATTTTATTTTACGATTTAAATATTTAAAATTTTATTTTAATATTTCTAACAATAATTAAACAATTTGATTGGAGGTGACACTATCCTAATTACTTTTACCATATAATTAACATAACTTCAATTATAATAACACTCATGTCAAAAATGTAATGATATATATTGGAGTAATGCTACTTTATTCAAATTTGGTGCCTAAATGACGTGCTAACACTCTCGTCCATTCATTTAGATTGTATTAGATTTGTTTGCTTTAAATGAATGGATGAGAGTGTTGCCACGTCATTTGGACATCAAATTTGAACAAAGTAGCATATCAATATTGTGTCTATGAGAAAACAATCGGAGACCATCCCTGTATGTTTTTCTCCCGCTTGATTTTTTCGGTTGAGAGAAATGCAGAGTCAGCCCACAGCCCCACCTGACCTGCCATGAATCCCATGATCCTTCTTCACTACACTAAAGAATTTTACAAGTTTGTGGCTTGTATATTTAACAGGGTGGGATAATATTAACTTAAAAATGTGACTTCATTTTTTTTTTTTTTTACTGCTTGTTCAGGTCGCATTGATGGAGAAAAGCTTGCATGCATCCTAACTGATGAGTACATTGCATCAGTTGCATAGTAAACACCGTTTTCACCAAATACATACTATAATATTATTACTTAATATTTATTTTTTCTCGATATAATTTTCAATTATTACTAACAAAAACGTTTTTAGATTCTAGAAATACGAAAATTGAGAAAATAGAAAATGAAAACATAACCGAATAGACTTGACATTTTAATTTAGACCGCCATGGCTAGATTTCGGAGCTGCACCTGCACTGGAACATATCGGAGAATGCATAATAGATTGTTTCAGGTCAGGTAACAATCAATCATCAAGAAATTCCAGTTTGACAAAAACCCTTTGTGAACAAAGTATAAACATTGTTCAAGTTTGAGACCCGACAAAATACTGCTAAAAAATAAACACAAACTAATGAGCTCATCCCTTTCTATAACAAAGACAGATTATTACATGTCTAAGACAAACTTTGCCAAGCTATTTTTTTTTTTTCTTTCTGCATATTTACATGAACAATAAATGCAATTTAGAAGGGCAATTATGAACAAAACTTTTCACTTGGTAGGAGAATTACTTCTGTCGTCGTAACTAATAACAATAAAAAGAAAAAAAGAAAAAAAAAAAGAATTAAAGAACATACAGCATCACACAACCACAACCACATACCATATCCAACATTGCTTAGTCACTCTTTTGTTCACCAGCCTGACATGGTGCTTTGATTTGATGATAATCAATCTGAGTTGCTCCTATTTGACATGTCGCTGCCGTATCACCAATGAAGCACCAACCTCCTCTTCCCTATTTACAACATTCCTGCATCCATCGGTGTGAGAGAAAATTTTTAATAAACGACTATGGATTTCTAAAAATGTCATTGGGAAATAGTCTATGTTATGGACTCCCGTGAATTTCAGCGAAGCAAGGGAATAGTGTAAGTTATCTAGCGATAACTTTCATGTCAGAGACTAAAGAAAGTTAAATAGTTAATCAACTCTACGAAAGCATGAGTAAACTTTCAATGTCCATATCAGACTCGAAAAAAATGTTAAATAAGAGAAGAATTACCTGCAGTCATAACGTGTATTCTCAATCAGCCAGGGTCAGATCATATATAACATTCAAGATGTATTTGGCAAAGGGGAGCTGGCGTATATGAGGTTATCATATCATATCATATCAATTAGAGCCTGTTGACGAGGCCTTGATCTCATGATTGTCTCGTCACTGTGCTTGATCCATTCTGATAATTTCCATGGTTTCTGCCATTTCCATTTGAACTGAAGGAGCCACTGATGATGGCTCCTCTTCCATCTCCAAAGTTTACCGGTTTGTCCTAACGTTGCCAGTTTCTTCATTGACAAGTTTCCGACTGGAACCATCTGCAACCACAACCAATTCAACTTTCTTGATCAAGCAGGAAGACCAAAATCCAACAAAAGACATCATCTAACAGAAATATTACCTTTCGTGTCTGGTCTAGAAATGCTGCTGACTCTCTATCTGACCCATTAACAATCCCAGGGGTAAATTTGAGTTGCTTTGGTGCTGGAAGCGACATTAGGGATAAGGGTTCGTCCGCAGAGTGTTTTGATGAATTGCGGGAGTTTCCCTGTTCATTACCCTTCAGAAGTGTAAGGACAAAAACAAAACTGAAATGCAGAGTTGCTAAAGTCCAAAAATTTAGTCCAAAAATGACCATAATTTCACCTTAGAAAATATCCGGGTCTCTTGAATTTTGGGGTTGTCACAAATGGACATAAAGTTATAGAAGGTAGCAAACATTATTTTCCTCATAATAATTCAGCCCACATGAGGATGTTATAGATCGACCTTGCTAGTCAAGGCCTCTATATATCAATTGCAAAGTATCCAAATTTATAATGACTATGAGAGCGAAGAATGATAATGTATTGCAGTACAAGTAATGATGTAATATAGAATGTTGAGCAGATAATCTCACCAAATCTGATGTAGCCAGCGCAATGGCAACAGCTTGCTCTCTCATTTTTTGCTCCTTCATGAGTTCTTTTCTCTGGGATTCACTTTGCTTTAGTAAGGCTACAAGCTCATTCAGCTGCTCTTTGATTTCTTTAATTTCCATATCTTTTTCCCACGACTGGCACCTGTTAACACACGTGTACTGCAACTATTATAATTACTAATAAATTGTAACAAGTCTAAGAAAGAAATCATCTCTAGTACAACAAAGTCAATCAAAACCATTGAAACAGAAACGGGAAAAAAGAAGGCCAAAGAACACAGAATGCAAAACTTGATAAAGCTGAGGATTGAATTTACGTTAAAAGGTACATTTATCACATTCACATTTAGAATGGCCAGATAGCTAGGAAGAAGGATTAAATTTTCTTGCAGTCAGCAAAGTACCCAGGAACGACCCAAACAAGGGAGATTTAAAATATTGTTCTCTTACTTAAAGAGACAAGACACCAAGCAATATTAAAGGTAAATGGAGGACTGGGAAATGTTATGAACCCAAGAAGTCAGTGACCATGAATCATATATTTGAGTTTACTGAAGATTCATATTGGCAATCCGGAAATTTAATATTCTTACCCACAGTGATAATCTACATGTCAGCAGTTAACAAATTAGCTATCCACTGGATGTGAAACTCCATTTTAAATTCCATATATCACATTATCACCTAAGAAAAAATTCATGCAGGCTGAGACTTGTATGTTCACACAAGAGGGCATGAAAGTAAGCTTTTGCCATTTCTGGTTGCTTAGCTTATACCATCGCTCTTATTACTTTATAAAACTTTAAATTTTTATTCATCCATCTAAAGTTCACAAATGGGTAAGTTTAAAATAACTTCACTATGTGAACTGGCATAAAAAGGAGAAGAAAAAAAAAATCATATAGAGAATCACCAGGTTGTGTAAACACCTTGTTTCTGCAGCAACATTAAACATATATTGAAGAAAATTCTTAGCATCTCCCATATGGCGCAAACTGTTCCAACGTCCACGACCAATTACGGACCGCTCTCTTTCTTCTGCCTCAGTAAGTTGGGAAGCCATTGTCGTGAGTGCATTTGAAGACATGCTCAGCATGGTCTCCAGAGAAGCCATTCTTGCCATTCTTGCATTTGGTGATAAGGATAACACTCTGATTGGTTATAGAACAGAAACATGTAAGTAGAAAAGAATAGCTTAATTGTGAAAATAAGACACTTTGAAGATTAATAATTTATATTATGAAATGTTAAGTATACTGTTTAGGTCGAATCTCAACATTATCACTACGAACAATATGACATCTGGGGAAAAAGATTAGAAGGTTAAAAAAAATAAAAGCATATCACAAACCTGGAATGTCCATTTTGTCCTCTTTGGGGACTATGGCCGTTTGAAGATAACTGGTCAACTTGTTTTAACACAGATAATTCCTCTGCCAATGCAGCTTGGCTGCATTATTATATAGACCAATTAGGCAATTCATATCGCAAAAGCTAGCAATTGATAACAAATTTAAGGAGAAGATAGTGCCCAAAACATACATTTGGCTTTGCTTCTCGTATTTAAAACGAACTTCATGCACATTCACCACGACTTCAAGCTCATTGTCAAGCCACTTTTGCAGAGATTTTTCATTGCTCTGAAAATGATACATGAAATTAAAATTTTTTTACCATAATTAGTATTAAAGTCTGCAATGAGACATTCAGGTGACTGCAGGTTATGTTTGAAACTACCCAATGGTCCCAATTCAGTTATTCTCACATTAGAAAAGACCACAAATTCAACTGTTCACTATAATCAACTTAACCAAGCTGCCAACCCAATTATATGGTTGACAATCAAAATACTATTCTAAAACACAATTCACTCTGGTTTCACATCGATCAGGACTGGTAACCTGACCAACTGCAATAAAATTAGCTGATGGATATGACAGATTTTGCTAAATATAGGTTAAGTGTGTGTTATGAGGATTATTAAGTACAAATTGTGTACCTGCCCATTTGGTGTATGTCCAGCGGAATTAACTGAAAGATGCAACAAACAATTAAGAAAAGGAAAAGGAAAAGGAAAAGAAAAGACCAAATAATTACAACACTGAAAAAGGGATATTCACCTGAGTTGTCACGTGAAGATGACTTGCGGGCTTCCAGCAACTCCTTTAGCCTTTTGGTAGCCATTGCTGCCTCTTCAGTCTTTCTTTGGAGAACCTGCAGGAAGTACAATGATTTAAAACAGTTTGAATCTTTATAGCCTGAATCTTATGGATAAGTAAAAGAAGCACAAGTGTTGTAGACAAAGAAGAAAAAACTTAGTTTGACAATCTTTTTAAGGTTTTACCATTTTCTGGCGTTGATTTAAGGCTTCAAGTTTATGTCGTTCATACTCATTTCTCCTTCCCTCCTTCTTTAGCTGCTTGAGAGACACGGAAAATAAATCATGTGTCAAGAAATACAAAAGAATGCAGAAAGAGCAGTGTGACAAAATGCATGACATGAGATGAGAGAATTAAGACCAAGTTAAAAATGACTATTCAGACATCACCGAAACATTTTTGAAGTAACATTTAAGAGGCTTGATTAGGTAACAAAAGCATCGAAAATGGTTCTTGAATACTTTAAGAAATGAAGTTAAAACGTTGATATAGTTCCATAAAGAATAAAAATTTTCTAAAATCAACAATAGAAAGTTTAATAAGATATGCAATGAAGCATAAACATATTGGAGACAATGTAAAAGGAGAAAAAAAAAATCTGGTTTTTATATCTGGAACATGTAACAAGCATTAGATGTCACAATCTAATAAGTCTTTTCACTGTGTTGCTTCATCAAAAGCCTTTTAACTTTTCCAAACCATGTGCACTGGGCATCTGCCTCAAATAAATAGACAGCAATTAAAACTAGAGAAAATAATATCAAGTCAATGCTCATCTGTTCATTGGAGATCTAAAGTTTGAAATAAATTATAAAGCATTGAAACGTGATTTTCAAGATACAAACACTACTGCAACTAATAATTATTTTCTTAAAAAAAAAGGTAGAGCATATGGATTTAGTCTTAGTGAATCACCTGCAGCAATTCCTTCTCTCGAGAGGCCTTCCATTGTCGAAATTGCTCAGCCTCTTGTTTTATCTTATGCTGCATCTGAACCTATAATATGAATGAAAAAGCAACCAGATCCAAAATCATGTATACATTATGGTCCTTTATTTACATGTGATCCAGAAAAGGTAAAAATGTAAAAGCACCAAAATGCAAACCAACCTTTTGAGCCTTAATATACTGAATTTCAGCTTGCAACCGCTTTGCTGCTTCATCACTTTTCTGCTTTTGCTTTAAAAGTTCAACCTGCCTTTCTTGTTTCTTCTTAAGGTCTGAAATCTGAATTTGATAATGAAATTAGATAAAAACTAATCAAGCAACATAGTTCATGACAATAAACAGAATTTAATGTCACCTGCGCCTCAAGTCCTTTTAGTTTCTGAGCATGAATATCTCGCATTTTGTGTGTATGTCCATCAGAATTAGCAGCAAGATTCTCCACTTCAGCCAACAAACAGTCTCTCTCTTGCTGTAGTGGTGTTATATGATGTCAGCCACCAAAATGAAGGCACAGCAAAAAATGAAAATGTAGTAATGTCAAAAGTTAACCTGTACAATTCTTTTCTCTTCCTCTAGTTCTGTGATTTTCTTTCCAAAGTGCTGCTTAAGTGCTTCAGTGTCAACTCCAAAAACTTTCATCTCAGACTGCAAAAATATTAAAAAGGCCTAACTTAGGTACCATGTCAAACTCTGATATGTAAAAGATAAGATCTTTCTAGGATGACAAGTAAATAGAATACTAATTATTGATGTTATAAGGTAGTATCGGAGTAAGTATGATATTTTATGGCTTGCCATGACAAGATATATGCTCAGTGAACATTACACAATTTAATAAGCATGCTTGCGCATCACTATTAAGCTGGTTAAATGAAGTAGAAGGATGAGTTAATTGCAACTTTTTAAAAATTAAAACGCTAATAAATACGTTGGTTCCCAATTCTCTGCTAATTAGAAATGGAATTTACTACTTCCGGGATCCTTCCTTTCAAGGAATTTCATTTATTGAAAATTTTGAGCAGAAAAACAAAAGTAGCACTTATGAGTCTGCATAGAACAAAGCCTATAAATAAAACCTCTTTTTGCTCCAAACGTTTGTTTAACTCATTAAGTTCTTTATCCATGGTATTTCTCCGAACTGCGTGCTCCCATTCTTTTGTAACTTCATCAATTTCCCTGGAATTTTCACCTGTATAATTGGAAATAATGTCAAAAAGAAAAGACATTGCGGTATTGTAAGTTGTATATTAAATTATTATTATCGTTTCCTGATCATAAGTTGTATAGTATACTAAATTATTGTCCACGTTACATCTATGGGAGCTACTCTTGAAGCTCATTTACTTCCAACATATGTTTGTAAAGTGGCCTACCATACAGCCAAATTAATGGTTTACCTGATATGGCTTCATCCAACTCATAATCAGATGAGTCCATACTCTGAAATCCCCTCTTAAGTCCGTCGCTTTTTACAGAACAGATAGAGCCTTCCTGAGATAAAAATAATGTGAATGACATAACCACCAATCCGGAATTCATACTAAATTGTCACCAAATTGATAAGTGGAAAGGAAAAGAAAAAAATAAATAAATATAGAGTTTCTCTTAACATACTTGAGAATCAGTTTCAAAGTGCTCTACAACAGCACGTCTGCTGCGGTATTCATGAAGTTCTTGACAAAGGTCATCATTAGTAGCCTCCAGCCAAGCAATTCTTTCTTTGAGAACCTATTTAACCAAAATGATTATGTCAAATTGATGTAGAATTAACCAACGTTGAGCAAAAGATAGTTTTATAGAAGGCACATACCTGCACTTCATCCGATGGAACTCCTCCTGCACGAGCACAGAGTTCAGCTTGCAAGTACTTTAGCTGCTGGCGCATCTTTTGCATGTCGTTGGATATTAAATCTCTGTTAACCTGTACAATAAAAAAATGTTTCTTCTTTTCACACCTGGAGATAAGTAATCTAAAAGTAGATCGAGTTTTACAATCTACATATAGCAGAAAGTAGGGAGCATAATTAAACTAGCCATGACAAGGCTACACAAGAAACTTACAACAGGTTTATTTTGAATATTGCGAGCACGATTTGCATATTTGAGCGTGTTAAGAGTTTCATCAACATTAATGTCAGCAGGACTCACGCAAGCTGGAAGAAGGGTGTCATTTGCAAAATATTAGGAGAGAAATAAATAATTATAAATTTATAACTCAAAATTACATCTGTAAAATACTATTTTAGCAATCAAATAATAACTTATAGGTTTACCTATCATAACCGTTTTGCTGTTCCCACCAAGAGAATCCTGCCATAAAGAATAATTCATAAAGTTATCAAAGAAGAAGATGAGGATAAATCTAGCTGAGAAAGGAGTTTCATTGGTTGTTATTTATCACTTACTAAATAATAGTATATCACAGTTCAATAAATAAAGGTCCAGAACAAAATATTTAAGACCATTATCAATCAAAGACCTTCAGAATGCTATCAATACAGGTACAGCAACACCCGGCATTGTTACAGATAAGGGTAGTTGCAAAACCGGTTTAAGATACATAGTTTCTACAAATTCATAACAAATATAAGACAAGTATTTTCAAGTATATGCTATTAGATCTGTAACATATTATCTAAAAAGCATGTTCTAGTCGTGCAGAATCCGGATATATTTAATTTTGATGAGGCTAAATGATCATATCTTCCATTGTCCAAACAACTATATACACGTAATTAAGTAACTATGACATGACAAATAAGCTAGAGGAAACTATAAACTTGTATGATTTTGACGTCAGATAGCAATGAATAAGCAAGTAAACTTATACCCTTACACACAACTTGATTGTTTCATAGGCAGTAGTTCAACATAATGTCAAACTTACTTGCAATAGTCGAGTCAATTTACTGTCTCGGTATGGCACATGCACACCCTCTTTCCGCTTTTTCTCATCTCCTAGTGCACTGATGACATTACCAAGTGCAAGAAGCCCCCTGTTAATGTGTATACCTGTTCAGGCCGTAAAAAGAATGTCAATAATCACGATTAGCATGCTTAGAGAGATATTTTAAGTCATAAGCAGATATACTAACCTTCTTTCAAACGAAGACCGTCAGAACCTGTTCTTTTAGCTCGTTCTGATCCAGCTAGATCAACCAAGTGGAGCTTTGCACAAAAATATTCTTCACCCATATCCTCATCTGGAGTGTCATTATCAGGAGCAACTGAATGGAGTTTGCGCATTTGTTCTAATGTGATTGTGAAGATTGCATGGGACCGACTTTAATAAACATGCAGAGAAGAAGACAATGCCATTAGACTATGAAGATTCAATGTGAAGCTATAGATTTTTTTTAGCAACAACAAGAGTATAGTTTCCTTTTCTTTTCTTTTTTTCTAAAAGAAAAAGAACGAAAGAAAACGTTGTTGTAATAAATTAAAGTCAGCAAGTTACCGAGCACATAACCACTATGTGAACATAACATCCTGAATGATGCTTGAATTTAGAAGGTTCAAAGATTTTAATTAAATACACATTTATCAGTGTTTTGTTTATGAAACCTCCTCTTTCATTGGTTAGGTAAGTTGTCATGATCCAAGAAGATTTAAAATGCAAACAATTATGAAATAGTTGTATTGAGAAAAGACACGATGATCAATGCTAAAGCTAAGTAAAGTTACAAAAGAAATCAGATCTCACACCAGTTACTACGATTAAACATTCTCAAGGCAGATTTCCAAACTGAATGAGGGAGATTGAAAAGCCTCGAATTTTACAAGTAAAATTGACTCATCAGTCAGAAATTTTCCATTAGAAGGGAAAGAAACAGTTGGATTTGCGTAGTGGTTTACCTGGACTGGTTGTTCATATTTGTACTTCCTGTTGCTCGGCATAACGATCCTTGCTCCAAGCAAGCAGCCATTTCTTGTAATGTACTAACAGCAACCTCAGTTGACCCTGCTAGTGTTATGACCCCATTTGATGATTCACGAATTTGTATTGAAGGCCTCCCAGGAACAGTAACTTTCCCAGAATGTCCATTAGCAATCATTGACTTGCTCATTGATACATAATCCAGCAAGTCCCTCACTTCTTCCTTAAAAATCTTCAAATCCAAAACATCTAATTAATTCCTCAGCAAGGAAATGTAAAACTGATAAGAGAGCAGTGCTTGACAAGAAATCGATCATCAAACAATCATTTTCTAGCAGGAAACCAATAGCTTCAAGCCTTAACAAGAAAGCACTACAATTCATAGCACATGACTGAAAGTATTTCTAGGCATTAAATAGAAAATAAACCATATGATGGAAGTACCTCAATGAAGGAAACATGTAATTGGAACTCTGTTTGATGTCTCATCGTCTCAATTTTGTTGAATAATGCATTCATAACTTGAGGAATCAGCCCTGTTTGACTACCTTCTTTAAGGCCAGTCCCCATGGTGTATGTTTTACCAGATCCTGTCTGCAGTACTTGCATATGTCAACTGATGATCGAAACTGGGAATACATGAAAAAAGCTGATTCAACTTAAGGCAGTTTTTCTACAGGACACAAATTACCTGGCCATAAGCAAGCACAGTAGCATTATATCCTTGGAATAAACCATCAACGAGAGGAGCGATACATTCTCCAAACATGGAAGATGATTGAGAACCACCGTTCCAATAGACATGATCAAATGTGAAGGAATGTGTGCCGATTTGTACCTGCACCATGGTCATTAAATTGTAACAGATATATATTTCATCAAATTTCAGACTTCGAAAAATCGACTCGTGTGAAAGCATCAAGGCACTAAAACGATGTACAACCATAATTTCGATGCATTAACACAAAAATACACAACATTATAAACCATATCATATCCGTGCATGCAATATACTAATACCACAAATTCCAGCTACAAATTCTTCAAAACGAAAAATTACCAGACCATTCAACTTCAATAATTTTACTCACAGGAGCAAAAGTTCCAACAACTGTGAGATTACATTACTTACCAAACAAAATCAGAAACCAATCCTCAAATTCATTTTAAGTTAATCGTCTAAAATGAAAAACACACACAATGCTGTAAACACAGAAGCTGAAAACTGAAATAAATTCGATTAAAATCAAACATGAAAAACAGACAAATGAAGAACCTGAGGCTTCCGAGGAGTAACATTGACGCATTCTTTACAACCTTGAACACGTTCATCGCCAATCAACGGACGTACGTGAACTGCAACCTTTACACTACAATTCTCCGGCGACGCTTCCATGAACAAAAACTTTAAAGCAAAAAAAAAAAAAAAAAGTTCCTATTCGAGTAAGAGAGAGAGTGAATAGAAACGACAAGAAAATGAAGATTAGTTTTGCAGTAAATCTAATCTCATTGTGTAATAATCAATGGAGATTAGGATCAAGACAACGATACGTCAACAGACGAGAACGGAATCTGAATTTTATCACACAGAGAGAGAGAGAGAGAGAGTGGAGGCGCGGATTTGGATTTGTTTGAAAAATAAAAATTATTAAAGATAAAAAAAATAAAGAAGAAGAGAGAGTACCAACTGGTTGGAAGAGATAACTGCTGCTACAACAACAACAACAATAACAACTATCGCTTTCCTTCTTCTGCAATCTTCTTCGCTGCTACTTCTCTCTCTCTCTCTCTCTCTCTACTGGAGACTGAGAGACTCTGAGTACTGCTACTGCTGACTAAACAGCCTTTAGGTGTGTGTACTTTGATTTGGCATCTTTTGCGATTTATTTCCCATTTTACCCCTGTTTTATGTGGGACCCACCTTATAAATCTTCTTTTTGATTGGTTTATTAAGGGAAAAAGAATAAATATGTGTTATGCCCTTTTAATTAATTAATTATTAACCATTTGCATGCTTTTTGAACGACCTTAAAAAATTATGGCAATTTTTGTCGTTATCAAAGATTGTAATGAGTACAATTTTTCTTAATTAGGTGCTTTTATAATCAATTTTGAGCCTTTTTTTTTTTTCATTATCTAGTATTATGGTAAGTACGTTCATTTAATTTGTTAATTGTCTAGATTTAAAATAGTATTTTATAAAAAATCATTACAAAAAATTATAAATTAATTTTTACATAATATTCAATAGAGTAATGTTAAATTGTTCAAATTATTTGTCCAAAATTATGGACAAATGACGTGATATTTAAGTTGTTAAGATCATATCACAAACACCTATAATTTTATGATTTATAAGATCTTAATAACTCAAATACCAGGTCATTTAGGCATGATTTTAATGCATTAATTTTTTCGTTATAATTCTAAAATTTAGCATTTGAGTTGAAATTTCGTATTTTTATCTCATTATAGTAAATAGAATTCCAATATTGAATTAGACGATTATTAACTTATAACTCGACATGAATTTTTTTTTTTTTCAATCACACACTTTTTTTTCTTTTAATTTGTTTTGAAATAGTTGAAAACATGTGACTTCAATATATTTGATATTTGTTGTGGAATAGCCGTCCTAACCCATTTATTCAAGTTGAGAAGACATGTTGATTAGGTAGGGCACCGGCCACAAGGTAACAAAATTTGGTGGATTTTTATTAGATAATGTGGACTTAATTAATTAAATGTATTTTTTTTTCATGGTTAATTATATGAAATAAAGTTAGGCTATGAATTGTTACACTATCAAATTAGTAGGTATTTTGACAAACAAATATTTATATATTTATTTATACAACCACAACCACAACCACAACTATAACTAGTATAGATGTAAAGAATATACCAATAAATCAATACTGGATTATTTGTGTATTATATATAAATACCGTGTAACACTTTTGTTGTCGGTAGCATAATGAAATGAATACCGGGATTGTATAATTTTATTTTTTATTTTATTTTTTTTATTTTTATGGTTGATAATTAACTTGTATTAATGCTTATGTAGAGGCCATGTTGAGGACTTGGGATCTTGAATTTGAACCCTTTTGTTTTTCAATAGAAACTTGTTATGTTTCAACCACCAAGCTGCTGCGTCACATTAGAGATTTCAATTGGTTATAATGATTAAAATTCTTAAAGAAGTCTTTGTTTTTTTATTGGTTTGTTAGGTTAGGTGAATACAAGACATGAGTCATTAAAAACTCTCTTAAAGGCATGGACTTATCTTCCTCTAGATGATAGCCAAGAAGATGGCAGCTAGTACTTATTTTATTGAGAGAAAAAAAAAATAATGTTAAATATATCGATCTGTGAGGTATTAATTGGTAAGTGGACAGTGGATATTCGAATCCACAACCTCGTGGTGTGAGTGTGAGAGATATACTACCGAACCAACATTCTCGTGGATGGATTGTGAAATAGGGAGGGGAAATAGCAAAAGAAAAAGAACCGAAAGTGATAGGCACCATAAAAATTAAAAACACAACATAAATAAGTTTGCTTTCAGGGCCCTACCTCACATGTTTGTTTTCAATTTTTTATTCTTTTTTTCTACATCCAGGCTCCAGCTGGTTCTACATCTCCTGTCTATTTTGTTATTGGTAACTTTCAATTTTCTCCTACTTTTTTTTTTTAATAAAAGAAAAAAGAAAAAACAAATTATTCGATTGTTCTTTTGGCATTCAATGGTAATTGGTAAAGATTGCTTTACATGCTATTCCATTTTTTATTCTTTCCTTCTAAACTAGCAATTTACCAAACCCACATCCAAAATAGAATTTGTCAACTACTACTTTCCTTCTTCTTCAAATAACCAAAAATAAAATAAAATAAAAAATAAAATAAAGTTATGTATATCAATTGAGTTCAATTTTTTTATGTTTTTCTTTTACATCTCACACATTTTTTAAGATTAATTTGGTTTTTAGATTTTGAGAGTTGGGTTTTACATATAGTAACTAGGGATGGCAACAGTTCGGACCGGGTTTTATTAAACTCGACAACATAACATTTCTCTAGATCTAAAAATGACCCAGAATATTTCTCAACATAAACTTGACTACGAACCCGATTAGTTTCACGGATTTGAGTTTCCACCACAGGTTTGACAAAACCCGAACCTGCAAATTTATTCGGGTTTGAGTTTACTAAAAATTAACCACAAAGTTTGGGTTTAAACCTGAAACCGAACCTACTTCGGGTTTACATTTCACATTTTAAACCCGAATAACAAAACCCATATTCGATCCACGTGGCTCGGGTAAAATTACCATCGCAATTAATAACTCCAAAAGAATAACAGAAACACAAAATTTATGTTGCCCGAAAGAAATTTCTTTTAGTAGTTGGACTATTAAAAGTAATTCAAAAGCCATGCTTTCTCTTTAATATAATAACAATCATCAATCACATTGCTTGAAATCGATAATGGTAAGATTAAAGTCAAGCCAAAACTACCCCACAAGAAATGACTTGTGTGTTTATACCTTTTTTGCTTCAAATCTCCTTTGTAACTTTGTTGGAAGAAAAACGAAGAAAAAACAACAGAGATCTACTAATCCTCCCAACTTACCTTATTTTACACTTAATCCTCCTCTTCACTTACCGTTAACTTGGATTCTAGCCAATTATTTGATAGTTTTAACTTTTAATTAAGTGATGTGATGTCAAATTATATAACATAATCTAGTTGTTAACATGTCTTTATCTCTGCCGACAGATCATTGCAACCTTATTTGCTCCAAAGGAATATGTTCAAGAAAATAGTAAAATACCTAGAAATGTTAATATTTTTATTTTTATTTTTTCCAGGAAAGAAAGTTGAGAAGTCATATTTTGGATTTGTTTATGGAAATCGGTATTGGGTTTGTTGTTATAAAAGATATTATAAGCATTAAGAATTGGGAATAGCTTCAAATGCAGGGCATTGACATGTGGATCCAATTAAAGAATTCCTTTACTATAAGGCAACACATGACATATAATTAAGGCTCTCCAAATCTATGGAAATTGAGTTTCACTAGTTTACATTTATGGAGTCTCTTGCAATATAAGTTTATCACAAAATTAGGTAAAAAATATTTCACCAAGTGCATAATATATTAATATCAAATGTATTTAATACTTTCGAATCTTTCGATAACTTTAAAAGAGGTTATCATAAATAATACAATTAGTTAATATACGTGTACATTTTTTTTAATTGAACACCGATTAAGTAAATAGTCTATCAGGACCTGACAAGATCAATAATTACGAACACGATTCAAAATTCAACTTCCGCTACGGGAGAAAGGTTTCCCCATATTTTGCTAATAATGGATTATACCGCTCAAACTGATTTGATAGTAAATAATACTCATTTAATCTGACGATTTCACAATTACGAGTCGCGATAGAATAAACCAACTCATACTTGAGGCCGAGGTTACTTTACACAACAAGTATGTTTTTGAAAACAGAAAAAGTAGTCAGATTTCCGATGAAGTATCAAGATTCAAGATAATATTTACCCACTAAACTAATGATATAATGCTGCCTAACCTTTGACCCATAAAAAAAGATATGCAAGTTTTAGAGATGGAGATTGGTGCCATTGCCACACTGAGATCATGTACATCATTATAATGTCAAGTGTTGAAATGTAATTATAGAATTGAGTATAGAAATCACGTGACAATGCATGCAGCCCTTGTGATTCCAACTGTAAAATATATAAAAGGTATCCAATGCAATTCTTTTACTAAATATATATAATAACTTGGGAATTTGTGAAACGTACATGAGAATGATCAAAAGTCACTATCATTCTCTGCCCTGCTAATTTGATCAACACATCCTCTGAGAGACTTTCGTTACATTTGCTTATATACATTTGCATAAGCAACTGGAGGTGATTTGTCCAAGGCATGACTTGGGAATATATTGTCTTGAATCTTTTGATAAAAGAAAATCTTCAGTGGCCCGGCTACCGGTGCGATCCCAAGAAATATTTACCGTTCGGACTAAATTATATATATATATATATATAGTATTTTTTATCTCAGTATGTACTACGTACTAACATTATAAGTCAACTCTTTACTTATTAATAGTTGGATTTATCTACTTTTGTTTAATCAATATATTATAATGCTTAATCAATGACTCACAAATTCTCATACTAAATTTATTAAATTCGGTATACAATATGGAGAAAACTCTTGTGATTTTCTTCCTCAATGCATATTGATATAATAAAGTCAGTGCAATATACATGCGAGACATGGATTAAGAATATTTTTTTATATATATAATTTTTGATGAAAATATTTTTATTTTTTATTTTTTTAATAATAAGATGACACTAATTCAATAATGGACCACTAAAAAATATGGAATACATTGTAAACTTTATGCATAAACAATTATTTAAACATGTAATTAAAGTTGAAAAATGGCTTAATTCTATAATGTTGGAAGATATAATATTATTTGTATTTTTAAAACTTACTTTGAACAACAAAATATTTATATTATATTAAATTTAGACAAAAATATCATATGTTTATAATATTATAAAAAATTAAGGGTACTCTATGCAATTATCCCTTTATACATATTTTTTTTTCTTCTAGAGGGCTGCCGGACAACAGCCCAGGGCAGCCCTCTTGTACATCCGCCTCTACTGGGTACACTGCTGGCTGCTGAGAGGTCATATCTAACACTACTGCATGTCAAATTTTTTTTTTTTAATGATCGGATGTATCATTACCACTCAGCAATACACTCGATGCATTGAATATTTTCTCGGAAATGTAATCTTGTATTGAGATTTTTGATAATCCAGTGAGTTCGGACCACCTGTTATTCCACTAAGGATTGGATTCTTTGTGCTCCATGTGGGTCTTTTGATCTTCACATGCCACCACCTTTTGGTCCGATCGATCAATGATCATCCATTTTTTCTCTCCCTACTCAACACACATTGCTCTCCACAAATTAACTACTAACCTTTATTCAATGCCAATGATTTTTATTATGACTTTCTTCAAAGAATTTAAAATTCCTTTACTATATCTCACATATTTCATTTTTATTAGTGCTCTGAATTTGTAATAATAAATTAAAGTAGCATTTCTGCATGCAAATCAATGCACTAAATCAATTTCAAGGAGCATATAAATATAGAAAAGTGATGATGAGCATCAAATATATATATACGATTGAGTGATGATATTCATAATTTCATACATATATATCTATATATATATATATATATATATATATAGTACAATAATGATGTTAATTTGTGGTCCTCTTACAGGTAATAAGCCAAAACACAATCACATTTTTTCCTGGAGATCAATATCACACCAATATATGCAACGTCTGTGTCTATGGAGCCTCTCAAAGCTAGCTTTATTACTTATCTTTCCTTTTTCATCTTTCCAGCTGAGCTTTGAATGTTTTGACAGCAAATGCATGTGCAAAGCTGTAGTTTTTCATGGTCAGGCATAAAGCTGCATGTAGCACTGGACCGCGGGAGGCACTTTGTAGTCAAGTACTTTTTTAATTATTATTATCAATCACAAATCCACGTATTATCCGAACCCAATGTGGGTTAACATCATCTTGTCGTCTAGAGATAAATAAGTAAAAGATATATAGAAAAACATACGTCTTAAACTCGAACCCAAAGAGGGCCAACCTCGTCTTGTTATCTAGAGATAGATAAACAATAGATAGATGGGTATACGTCTCGAACTCAAACCCACATCGGGTTAACCTCATCTCGTTGACTAGAGATAGATTTGAAGGGTTCGAATTGTAGAGACTTGTAACTTATGGAAAAAAGTACAATAATTGTCGGTTTGTAATTGTAAGTCATGTATTTATGTCTTAATATTATTATTATTTTTGGGCCTTCTATGACTTTGAACTTTGAAACCCTCCTTTTGGTTTTGATATAAATAAATAAAAAAGCAATGCAATTTAAAGTGAAAAAACAAAGGGGGATGTAGAATTGTAGAGTAGCCGATGTGCTCATGCCTTTGAATTTGGTTAAATATGATCTGTTATTGTCACAATAATTTTGTTTCGAAATGAGGTAGGAGTAGGACCTAATAAGCACTTGCTATGTTGTTGAAGATGTTGGCAAGATAGAAAGAGGGACATGCACGATAATTTCTATCTTTAATCAATCGACCTTTTTGAATTCAATAATTTTAATGTCCCGATTGCAATTAATCCATCATTAGAATGATTAATTGTCTTCAAATGCATGGATTTTTGCTATATATCATTTGCTTAGGATGATTAATTAGGGACATTAATATAATTAAACCTTATCTTAGAGATGTCGGGTTTTTTTACTTTTTTTTTTATTTTTTTATTTTTACTTTAAAAAATCAAGTACAGTGTAGCGATTCGAACCTGATATATTACTTAATGAGCGTTCACGGGTCATATTTTTAAGAGCAAAAATGGATAATTATCTCATCCATTATTGTTACAATAATTTTGATGAGATAAGGTATGACTACCTTATAAGTTGCGACCCCAAATCTGAAACATTTACCTAGCTGAATAAGTATTATTTACCATCAAAAGAAACGAAACCAATTTCATCAAATTTAGGCCACGACGGAAAATTTAATAAAAAATTCACCTTACAAATTTTATATGGACCAATTGGGCTTCCCAATCGGCTCATAAGAAAGTCAAGCAGACAGGCTTGATATCTAATTGTTTCTAAATACACCCAAACTAATGTTGTGAAAGTATATTGGTGTCCATAGAAAGTCGATGGGGTGCATATAACAGAAACCAGAATAAGTGAACTCATATTATTGGGCAATTACCGAATAATGCCCGCACTTTATTTATTTTTGATTTTTTTCTTTAACTCCAAGTCATTTGTGCTCCTTTCATTTTTTATCAGACCGGTCATATATTTTTTACAAGTACTTTTCAGAATTGACATATTTTTACAGTCAAATGTCACATTTAACTTTAACAGAAATCGTGAAAAGAAGATTAATACATTTGATTTGTCTTATTTGAGTAAAAGTGATTAAGAAAATTAAATAAATAATGAAAATATGAATATTTTGAAAATAAATATATTTTAAAGTTACAAAAAATATAAATATATATTTATAATAAATTAATATGGAATTGTAATAAAATTATATTAAAAAAATAAATAAAAATGGCATAAAAAAATGTCCACCGTTTATTTTTATTTTTTTCATGTCATACTTGAATTAAAATACAACTTTGGGATTTTAGCAAAAATACTCTATTTCATGGCCTAAATTGTAAATATACATCATGTAGTCAAAAACTCAAAAAAATGTCCCAAACTTCCAAAAATACCCCCACTTAAATAATAACCACCATATTTATTATCATTATTACTTGTTAACAACCAATGATACAAAAATAAAAGAAAAGAAGTAAATTATACTTTGTTTGAATATGTAAAATGAGATGGAACTCCTCTAATTCTTTTTCCCCTCTTTTGGATGCATAAAAGGGGTTGAAAGAATTTATATAAAGTGGTGATAAGGTGAGTTTTCGAAAAAGGAAAAAAAAAAAAAAAAAAAAAAACTATTTTCTTTCATCACAGTCCATATATTGGTAGAAATAATATGGGTAGGTTTTTTTTTGGGTTAATTTGTAAACGTTCTTCGGGTCAAGGATGACCCGATATTGGGTCACACTTGACCCGAAGAACAATTTTTGAGCTTCGATTAGAGGGCAACCCGAAGCCTTGAAATTTTTCTTCGGGTCAATGATGACCGGATATCGGGTCACACCTGACCTGAAGAACAATTTTTGAGCTTCTATTAGGGGGAAACCTGAAGCTCTGAAATTGTTCTTCGGGTCACCATTGGCCCGAAGAACAAGAACCAATTTTTTTTTTGAAAAAAGAAAAACAGTTTATGTATTTATATATTAATTTACACTCCTTATGTTTGATGTAGTAAAAAAAATTGTTCTTTGGGATGGGTGGTAGGGATGGCTAGGGCAACTGATAAACTGATTGAGGAATTAGGGGCAATATATTATTAAGGGTAGTTTAGTATTTTAGGAGCAATTTTGCTAAAAAAAATAATTATGAGGGTAGGTTTACAATTCAGCCCCTCAAATAGGGCATTTTTACTAAATCCCTACGATTTTTATCCCTTCAATAATTAAAGTTAACTAATACACAAGTGAATAAGAAAGACTTGCACTTGGTCAATTTCATCTCTTTTACAATATTTTTTTCACTTTTTTTTTTTTTTTGGTGACAAATTTCATATTTGGGTGAAGATAAAACTTCTACATTATTCTATATACCATATATAATTAGTTTATGTATATATACCTTATTATATTACAGTATTATCCGACTGAATAAGCGACTCTTACCTATAAAAATAAAAAATCTCAAACTACATTGAATTAAGAAAAAAAACCAAAACTTATTTGGTAATTACATTATTATTATTATTATATTATCCTTATTATTATATTTGAATCTATTCCCCTGATATTATTGATAGGACTAACACGAAGAAGGATCACGTGACGGCTGGCACGTAGTGGCGTCGTTTCCACGCTAGCCAGTGATATTAAATTTGCAAATCCATTGACTTTCGAGGGTCATTTTATATTTTTATTTCACAAAAAACCAAAAACATGGATCGACCGACCATTCGACCAACTTGCTGATTCTGCTTTCCAACGGATCAAATCTAGACCGTACAATCGCAGAATCTCTGATAAAAAAGGAGGGGTATAATTGGAATAAAAATTCATGACTTGTCGAGACACCACACACAACCGGTTCACAATTTGCTTCTTTTGCTTCTTCTCTGTGCTCCCCAACTATTTATATACCATGAGTTGATTTGAAAAAAAAAAATGATTCGAGAGTGAGCACCAAAAAAGAAAAAAGAAAAAAAATGTCAGGAGGCATCGCTCGTGGTCGGCTCGCGGAGGAGCGAAAGGCTTGGCGGAAGAACCACCCCCATGTCAGTAGCACAACCACCGCTTCCCTCTCTCTTACTATGTTTTTGTTTTTGATTTTGTGAGGTTTTTTTGATCTTTTTTTTTTGTTGGGGGTATGATAAATCTAGGGTTTTGTGGCGAAGCCGGAGACGTTGCCGGACGGTACGGTGAATCTCATGGTGTGGCATTGCACAATTCCCGGTAAAACCGGCGTAAGTTACTGAAAATTTTGTTCGTTTTATAGAAGAAAATGATTTGATTGATAGAATCTATATGTATGTATGTATGTTATCATTATCAGTGACTTGGTGTGCTGTGGGCCTTGGTACTGTACTAATTGATTCAATTTTCAGTATCTACTTGTTGTGAACTGTTTCAACAGTATATGCGATGTTTTTTGACTGCAGATGATTTAAGCGATTTGTGTTGTGCCTTCTTATTGCTTTGCTGTTTTTGAAATAGCTCAAGTGCTCAACTGAATTGTGTGATAATCATTTAATTTGTGAGATTTTGTGTTGGATGTCAACTGGTGGTGTCATTTTTTTAATTCTTAACGATTCATAGGAAGGGAAATTTTTATAGTTTACCAAATTGCGTTCTATAGCTCACTAGTTTACAAATTTTTAGCAAACCTCCATGTTGTTAGTTGATTTTACATTAACGTTGCAAACTGTTGAAATGATGTCAAATGACAATACCCACAATTTGTTTTAAAAACATACAAATTTATTTAACCAAGTGAATGTGAAAAAAATTCAATTTGATCAAATCATTGTACATTTTGAATTCTTAAGGATTTCATTAAAATTACTTAATTATTCCCTAGCCTGCTAATCTAACAGAAGCCTAGGCAATAGCAGGAGGGTTTGTGATGAACTTCTAAGCCAGTGTGAGTTTATATGTTGTTGGGCCAAAATGAGGGTGTCTG
The DNA here is from genome assembly GCA_030490815.1 of Acer saccharum. NCBI lineage: Eukaryota > Viridiplantae > Streptophyta > Magnoliopsida > Sapindales > Sapindaceae > Acer > Acer saccharum. The sequence continues at coordinate 2,652,424 of CM059868.1, forward strand.
GAATTTTTTACCTTATATGAATGGTTTTGGCTGAAATTAAAGGTCAATATCGAATATGTCAATGCTGTAATTTTTCCAATGAAGAAACAGAAAATTGGTGGTTAAAGTCCAGTTTTACTACTTCCTCAGTCACTCACAGTGTTCTATCAGTTCTATCGATTCCCTCTGTGTTTTCAAGTATTTATTGCATAATCGAAAAGTCAGCCATCTGTGGTAGTGTTTAATCAGCAATATGTCTTGCAAAAGTGAAATATCCCATTGTTTGGAAATACCATTCTGAGGTTATTATGCTATTGCTATGTATGTTTTATGATGGAATACGTCTTATATGGGTATGGTTTCTGAGAAATGATTGTCTTTTAGTAGTTTCTCTATTCTCTTATAGTTGCCGGGTTCATGTTGCATCAATCCATGAGAAATTTTTCGATTTTTAGTTGCTAAAGACATGAATATGACATACATTGGTAGGTGTTTCTCCATTCCTATCTTTCCTGTCCTTGGATAATGTTCCTGCATCACATTGTGTTGCATTCATTTTTCTACGAATGTCTTGGTATTGGTATGGCCATGTTTTTCCGACCTGTATTCACACTGCCTTTGTGAATATATGGTCAATGCTGAAGGCTTAGTGGTGTTTACATGTCAACATTGTGGTTGTTTTTTTTATGAATGTGTTTGTAATTGTATGGTCATGTTTGTCTGACCTATTAGATAGTATTAACTATCATATATTATGCAATAATGCAGACTGACTGGGAGGGTGGTTACTTCCCGCTTACACTGCACTTCAGCGAAGATTATCCTAGCAAGCCGCCAAAGTGCAAATTTCCACAAGGTTTCTTCCACCCTAATGTCTACCCATCCGGAACTGTTTGCCTATCGATTCTCAATGAGGATAGTGTAAGTACCATTTGCCTGCCGCTCTTGAGAAATGCTTCATAGTTACTAGTTAGTTTCATAATTGTTAATGCCATAAAATTTACTTAGTTTCCGAGGTTACTCAGCACGCTTGTGGTCATTTGTAGGGGTGGAGACCAGCCATTACAGTGAAGCAAATTCTCATCGGCATCCAAGATTTGCTGGACCAGCCAAATCCTGCGGATCCTGCACAAACAGAAGGTTATCACCTCTTCATCCAGGTATGCATATGCTTTGCTACAACTTCTTGTGCTGATTTTTGTGACCTTGTGTGCTGTTCGAGTAAATGAGGAGTTGTGTTTACGCAGGATGCTACTGAGTACAAGAAAAGAGTTCGTGCACAGGCCAAGAATTACCCCCCTGTCATTTAATCTGCTTTCCTGGAGAGCGATGGTAATTATCAGTCAAAACTGCCTCTACTGCGGACCGCCTCTTGTATAATGCCCCGATACTAAACTTGCTTTTCAAATATTATTATAACTGCTGGTTGTCTTTTATCTGTAGTTTTTGTGGTTGAACTATGTTTTCATCTCTTCGTATAAAACCTGTTAATATGTCTGTGTGTTTTGTGGAGGATTCAATAGAAATTACGCCATTCTATGCGTTTCAATTGGATTGGATTTTCACGATAACATTATGAATTTGATGTAGATTTTTTATTTTCAAATGGATTCAAAGCGATTGGACCTAATTGGATAGGATTCATGGGGGTTGTTAATTAACCAAGGCCCGATTGTGTACTGGAATTGATATTTGCAATTTCGTATTATCAATTTTAACACGCGACTCTTGTTATCAATTTTAATGATAACATATTATAAGGTGTAATACTAGAATTTTCAAATAATATTTTGAATTTCGTGTCTAAGTGATGTGATATGTGAGTTATCAATAGTGCACCACTCACTAATATATACGTTTCTGGATGGAGGATTTCCCTCCTTATGTCAGGAATGCGGTCCAGCTGGATTTGCCTGTATAGGCTTCAGTTGCCGGCGTTGTCTTTTGGTTTGCTTGTTTGTACTGTTAAAAATAAAATAAAATAAATAAATGTATAATAATGATTTGAGATATATACCATCTTTTTTTTTTTTTTTTTTTAAACGGTCTATTCGCAGACACCTCCTTATATATATGGCGAGTGGAGTTCACACCTCCTCTTGACAAACTTCAATGCCTCCTCCTGCCATGAGGAGGAAGAGGAGGCCGACCTTCTTGAAAGTTAAGGCTCTGTAATGTTGGAGACAACAACTTCCTTCACTATATATTTTAATATTTTTTTTTTGGAATTATGGTCTTTAAAAAAAAAAAAAAAATTGATCACCATCACCCCCAAGGTTCAAATGCCAAGGTATGCATGGATATATGTAAATTTTCTTTGGTCCTCCTAGTGTGGATGTTGTCCCACCATTTGTGTGGGTGTTGCCCCACCTTTGTGTGGGTGCTCTCTCCCCGTTTGTGGGATCGTCTATCTAGGCTGTGTTTATTGTTGTGTCTAATCCTTGTAGAGTCCCAGTTGCTGTAATCATTTCCTGTTGTTGTATTCCAATAAAAAAAAAAAAAAAAAAAAAGATTTAAGAATCACTCGCTCAAAAATGGCAAAATGTAAACATCAGTTAAAACTTTAAAAAATAGCTAAATAAAAATATTTAGGGACCAAAATTATAATGTCCCGTTAAAATAAAATAAAAAATTAAAAGGCTCCAATTTATTTGTGGTCCGAACTACCAGTGACGCTCGACGCCTCGACATGGCCGAATACTTCCCTCCACCACCACCGCCGGGTACTCATTACACCTACTACCCGCCTCCGCCGCCGGGAGCGATACAGGTCGCGGCAGCTCCGCCACCACAACTGCCGCAGCCTTACATCCCTCAGGCAGAAGCCTCCTACGTGACTCCGTTCGCTACATACAGCTCTTACGGCGACGTCCGTACTCTTTTTGTCGCCGGACTACCTGAAGATGTGAAGCCGAGAGAGATTTATAATCTTTTCCGTGAGTTTCCGGGTTACGAATCCTCTCATCTTCGAAGCCCCACTCAGAGTTCACAGGTACGAGTTTCTTTTCTTACACTTTTTTTTTTTTTTTTTTTTTTTTTTTTTTTTTTTTTTTTTTTTTTTTTTTTTTTTTTTTTTTGTATCTCATTTGAATTGTCAGCTTGTATGTTCTTTCTTGCAATTAATTGTGAATTTGGTTATAGAGATTACTTTTTCTCATTGTAAGAATGTCAATAATATGTACTTTTTCGATTAGAAATGTAATTTTATAATTAGCCAACAAGATGAAGAATTTGGGTCTGGAAACTTTGTTACCAAATAGGCATCTGACTTGTTAATTTAAAATTTTGCATTTCGTTGGATTTGATGTTAGGATGGAAATATGTCATTTTATTGATTACATTCATAATAAGCGTCTCGGGTTAGTTACATTGCTTCCAGTAAATTACTTAGTAGTCAAATTGATGGAAAGATTACTTCTTTTGAGTCATTTTGGCAGCAAATAAGTTAATCAACTTTTTTGAACTATCAGTTCATTAATTGGTTTGAAAAAAATCATTCAACTGATGCCTTTCTAACTAAATTTACCTTCTTTTTTTTTTAATTTCTTTATATGTTTTCATGGGATGTATGCTAATGTTTAAATGTTACTTAAGGATGTTAAGCTGCGGAATGGTGAATAATACTTTGTTTTTTATATTTTTATCTCAACTGAAATCTTGTATATAGTCATTTCTTATGTTGCTGTTATCTGATACGGTCTTGGTTTGATGACAGCCATTCGCTTTTGCAGTATTCTCAGATCAGCAATCTGCAATTGTTGCAATGCAGGCACTGAATGTAAGAACATCTTGCCATACTTATCACATATGATGGTTGAAAACTTTTACAACATACTGTTATTGTATTTTCATTCTCTGTGCTATAAGCTAGAAGAGAACTTTTGCCGTATTTGTTATAGTTAATGCCATGCTGAACATTTGCTTTTACTTTAAATTCATGCTGCATTCATGTCAAAACATGCACATATGTTGCAAATGTATCTAATGGTTACTATTCTGAGTATTGAGGGTCGTTTTATTAATATTTATTTTTTCTTCTGAAGTCTAGAAGAGACATTTACCATTTCTGTGGTGCTAGGCACTTTATAGTTGTATGCTTTGAAATATGCTGTTTAGGATTAATCTTACATTTTCATTCATGTTGATGTTATTGACAAGTTTGTGGCTACAGTATACAAAAATTTCTGTCAGAGACAACTATTGCACTGTAAATCTGCAGAACATTAGATAATATTCATTAAGAGTCCTTGGTTTTTAACTTTGTTTGCAGGGGTTCGTGTTTGATCTTGACAAAGGATCAACCCTATATATTGATCTTGCAAAATCTAATTCTCGATCTAAGCGCTCAAGAACAGGTCTACTGCTTATTGGATTTCTTCCCTTTAAAATTTGATTATAATTTCGTTCCATATTTTGATTTATTTCTGACTGCATCATGTGTACTTGTTGATTATATGGCAATTAGATGATGAATGGTCCGGCTCAGATAAGAAAGCTAGAGGATCATTTTCAAGTGGAACGCTTGATTCTGGTAAGTGGATTGCCTGGACAGTTAGGCTATATGGAGAACTCTTCGTAGTAGCTCCTTGTTTGAACATTTTCTTTGAGGGTTTTATTTTTCCTGGATCTTTTAATGCATATTAATTTTTTTTTGCACTCTCTCTTGTATTATTTGTTTGCTTGATATGAGCTGTGTGGTGCTTGTCTGATCCATCACTTGGACTACAAATTAATTACTGAGTCACAAGGAAGACACTATCTTATAGAAGCTCACATTGCACATGTTTTGCACGCTTGGGCACTAGCAGGTTTTGGCAGCGTTCACATGCCTGGAATGGTTAATTCTGCTTACAACATGATTGCTTATCCACCTACACAAAGGTCATCTGCACTACTTGAGCACATTTTCATTACTTGGAAGGGATTACCACTAGTCAATTAGCTTGTATTTTTATTTTCAAGTGATTGCTTCTAGCAGATTGGTCTAGGTCTTAATAAAAGCAGCTACTACATGACTTGTTCCCCTAAGTTGGAGTGTAGTATCTGCCCTTTTAAGTTTCACTTCTTCATGTATTTGCTAAACAATGTCATATAGTTAATTATTTTTCTTTCTCCAATTATTCAGTCATGGAAACTTCGATGCAAGAGCTGCAAATGAGATGACAGCTGGCAAATTGGTAAAGTTACTTTTGAACTCATTGTTGTTCTGACTTCAATTCTAATTCCTATAAGCTGCTTGCCTTTTGCCCCAAGATGTCAAATGAACACTATTATAGCCCAAATTTATTTTTCTCTTATAAATTTGGAAGACATTTTTGTTTTAATGTTGTGATCATTGAATGTTGTATGTGAATTTTTACGGTTTCTAAAGCTTAACTCTGTTATTTTTAAGAGTAAAACTAACGATTTAGTATTTTTTTCTAAAAAAAAAAAAAAAATCAAGGCAGTCAGAAACTACCACATAAAATGTTCATGTTTCTTTATAATCCGACATTTTAATATTTTCTATGGAATACAGTAGTTCTGTAACTAATAGATATTGTTTGATCTTTCAGAGCTCTTAAATTAAAACATTTCTTCAAGTACATAAGCAAATAGGAACATTTTTCTCATTAATGCATAAGATCCAAAAGTCAATTAAAAGACTAATATTTTCAGTTAGCATTGATGCAATTTCCTTTGCAGTTCCTGCATTGCTCACATGAACACTTAAGTTTTCAAATGAAACATCTAACTTAATGTGCATTGTGAGGGGAGGATTTTTTTTTATATGTTTTGCATAAGTTGTAATGGTTCAGCAATGTTGTCAAATGTGATTCTGTTAGACCTGGCCACCAAAGTCATTATTTCATGAAGATTCTTCTTAACCAATACTGTCTGCATGCTTTTTCAAAGTTTAGTCATAAATTACATTACTTTATACAATATACTCTTAGAAGAACTCTTTTTTTTTTTAATAATGTTCTGTAAATGCACACATTTATAGGATCATTACTTATTGTCATTGTATTGGTAAACCATTTTCGTCTAGATTATCATTTTCACTTCAATAAATTTACATGTGTGCAAGTTGAATAATTATTCTGTGTTAGCAATAATCTTAATGATCCTTTTACAATGACACAGAATAATTCCTCAGCTCCTCATGCTCAAAAAGTGGAACCCATGTCCGACACTTTTTGGGCTAATCTAGGTGCAACCTGTACGAGCAAGAATTAATTCAAGTCTTTTCAAGGTAAGGAGTCATTATTTTTGTCA